>CM076262.1:26082072-26269088 GCA_038380795.1 Pyrocephalus nanus | reverse complement strand
GACATACATATACCCTGTCACATCTAGCAAATATTTAATTTTTCTTCCCTGATGGCAAAATAGCTAATTCAGTTAGTTGCACTATAACTGATTTGGTTTTAGTTACCAAACAACAGAAATATAACTGTTACAAACATCCAGAGTTTATAGCATGAATATACTACATACTAGTAAAAAAGGGAAGTATATGCTTACACAGTATTTAATAACGTTTCTAATTCTTACTGGAAACTTCTACAGTGTACATCAATTTAAAACTAATCACACGCCATCTTCATACAAGCTGGGTTTACAGCAGTTTTAGGATACATTTCTAGATTTACATGCTGATGCAATAAAAAAATCTGATATTCAATTTAATATTACTAATGTTTGAAAAGAAATTAAAGGCAGTGTAATAAAATTGTCGTATTTTTTATGTTTAATCATACCTACCTAGAAATGATGGATAATTTATAGACTTAGAAGAAAGTCTTATAAGAAATCTCTTTGTAAATCACCGGAAAGCAGTTACAGAACCCACTTAACAGTCGTATATGTTGAAGAGCTATTTGTTTTCAGACACTATGACATGGGACCCTACCAGTTTCTGGATCTTACTGATTTTCATCACAGCAGTAGGATACTATGGTTTCTGATAGAAGACTTAATCCAGAGCTCATCTACTGTTTTTCCCAGTTGAGTTCATTAACTTTGAGCTAGGTAATCACACAAATATGGATTAAACAGACGTGAAACAATAAATTAAAAATATTTTTTCCTTCTCTATTTTATCTGAACCTAAGAAACAACAGAGAATCAATCAGAATAAGAAGAAATTTTCATAATTTCAATGTAAAGTTTTATATAAATGATAGCATCCTCTATTCATTATGCTTTTAATGATAGCATTTAATATTCAACAATAATAATAATTTCAAATATTTTAAATTAAGCTTACTTTATCCATTCTGTATCTGTTTCCAGTTAGCTGGATATTGTTTGCAGAGTGATGGTTGTGATAGAAAATATCAAAACATATTAATTGCTTGTTCACAATGGCATAATACAGTGGCTAAGTCCCCAGGTCTCAGTGACCAATATTAAACCAGCATTATTTGGCTGCCTAAAATTCTCTAGCAACTTCAGATCTTAAGGATCCTTTATTTTTAGTTTATTTTTATTTGATTATAATGGTGTGATTAATAAATATTTTTATAAATGTTATAATTTTTTTCAAAAGGTAGACTGCATGAGAGAAAGCTTCAGAAATGTGTTTTTCTATTAAAACATTCCAGCCGAAATATAAATTGGAAATTTTTACTGTGAAATTATTCCAGTCTAAAGATGACACAAGCATCCATGAAATAGTCTTTGTGAACATTATCGACTTCATCCAATGTATCTCTAAGGAAGTAAGCATAGAAAGAAATGAATGTCCTTTTAAAATTATACTCCCAGAATATGTTTTACATTATATTTAATATCTTAATAGTGTTAACAAGTGAAAGAATCAATTTATAAAACTTGAGATTTAGAAGATACATATGGTTCAAATAATCACAGACTTCTGATGAAACACAGACTGTCCAGTCTCTTGAGGACCTGATTTATTAAGGTGTACCAGTTACTACATGCTTATTACCACGCCAGTCTAGAAAGAGTAGAATTCTTCCTATGGAGAGACCCAGTGTTTTGACAGAAAGAGAATCTGGTGCTTTCATTTAAAATGAAGATGCCAAAAGTCAGGGGTTTGTGCTGTTCAAAATGACTGTTAAATTGAATTTCCCTTGTAAAAGATGGATAAAACCGAGCTATCTCATGTGACTTTCAGCGGCATATGCTCTTGGGCAGGATGGCATGTGATTGACAGTGTGTGTAAGGCTATCAGGAATCATCAACACGATAAAAACCAGAATGGAGGAGAAAGGAGGCATTGTAAGAAAAGCACAAGGCAGAGGGAATAATGAAATGGAAATAACTAAAGAGATGAAAGGAAACTTTCAAGGTGTTTTTTTTTCCTGCCAAATAAATTACCCACAGCGTATGCAGAGTTTGAGAAAATATTCCATAGCTGAGTTCAGAAAGATTTGCTAAGCCTCACACACTGAAATAAACTCGATTTGTGCTGAGAATAAGAACTCTAAATACGACAGTGAATAGATTTATATAGAAATTAGTACATTGTTAGTCCAAAGTCTGCTCTATTTAATTGACCAGAATAGCTTCTCTGGAAGGATTTAATTCAGAGAAAGGAGGTGCATTCAGCTGCTACATCAGTATCTTTGGAAGACCTACTTCATTTGAGTTAACTATCACTAATGCATCCATGATTTGATCCTACTTTTCCTGATACATCTCAAATATTTTTAAATATTAATGAAAACTGAATACATCAAAGCTCTGTTTGTCGGCTTTATTTTAATTATGTTATCTTTTTCTTTTTTTTTTTTTGTTATGTCACAGAGCTTTATGAAAGAATTCAAGGTGTTATATTACAGGTGAGATATGTCACATTCAGCTTTTGTTTTGTTCAAAGTCAAGTGCCCAGTTTAAGGTATTTATCCAGTTGTCTTTTTCATTAGAATAAGAGAAAGAGGCATTCCCAAATGGCATTTTAAAATTATTTTATAAATGCATCCAAACAAATATGATCAAAAAGTAGTAATTTGTATACTCCAAATTTTAAGGTAGTCATCTAAGTTTTAGATACATAATGAAACATAGATGAATAACACTCCAAAATACACTCTATAAAGAGAGGTTCTAGTTTATGATTTTTTTTCAATTTTATTCACTGCGACGATTGGCCGTACATAGCCAACAGCTTTAATGATCTTTATTGTCTCTACTGTTTCTCCTCCAGTATGCCTAATTATCTATAAAATGCTGGTTAAGTTAAATGTCTTGGAAGAAAGAGACAGAAAAAAGCTTTATTTGAATAACTTGGAACATATTTGAAACCTTTCAGAATCAATAATGCTTTGCAAATATTAACAGTCAAAACATGCTTCTGCCATTTGACTTCAAGCTACTAAAACTCCACACAGTTGATCTTAAGTAGTGTAACTGGAGAATAAAAGTCAATAATAGGCAGCTATTAGTGGTCAAATAACTATTATGAATTGTATTATGAACTACTGCATTTGTTTCTGACAGGTAATGCAAGTTTGAGAAAAGTCCTAGTGCTTGTTTAGAAGTTTATTGTACTTTGATATAAACATTGTTTTTTCTCATGGTACATTTGAGTCTCTAACAAAGTCAGACAATAGACCCTTCTGAATTTCAGCTGTAATTTGTGCTCCTAAACCTTTCAGATGCTTTTAGAAAAATACCTAACACTAATAAAAGTTGTGTTAGGTTGCAGAGAAATCTAGAGGGAGAAATGTAGAGGGGAGAAACAATCCCCTGAAATTACAAGTAATATCTTTATATCCTCGTTTGACCTGGTGGTAACCATAAAAAACCTCCAAAAACCTTTCCCCCTTCAAAATGGAACAACATCTCAGTAGAACTCTGTCCTGATTCATTTTGCATTGCATATAAAAACACCATACATTTATGGGGTGTTCCTTCATTAGTTCTTTCTTCACCATACATTTAGAAATTCACCTTCATCTTGATGCTTGGTTTATCACTGATGTTTAACTTCTGACGTTTTGTGGTCACTCTGTCTTTTCTTCTTACAACTGGCTTTACAGCAGGAAGAAAATGAGATAATTTGATTAATGTCTTTTATTTCTCACAGAAGCTTGTGATGTTTGGAATTATAGAGATACTATGAAAATTAAGGATTCATTTTTGTGTACTAGAATGTTGTGTAGAAGTCCATAGAGATGGAGGGATTAGAACATAGACTCAGAGAGAGTTTGGGGCTTGAAAGGTCGTTCAAAGGATCATCTAGCATAATTCCCTACCATACCCATGGAATATTTCATTATACCAGGTTGTTCTAAGCCTCCTCCAGCCTGGCCTTGAACACTTCCAGGGATGAGACATGCAAGTCTAGGCAAAATGTTCTGGTGTCTCACCACCTTTGCAGTAAAGAGTTTTTTTTAAAATCCAATCTAAATCTTTTCTCTTTCAGTTTAGAATAATTATTCCTTGTCATATCACTGCAGAGTGTGGTAAAAAAAAATCTTTCCCCATTTTCTTATAAGCCCTCTTTATATATGAAAGGCTCCATTCAACAAGGTTTCCTCAGAGTCTTCTTCTCTTCTCCAGGCTGAAGAGCCCCAACTCTTTCATCCTGTCTTCACTGAAGAGCTGTTCCAGCCCTCTTGTCATTTTTATGGCCTTTCTCTGGACCCTCTCTAACAAGTCCATGTCTTTCTTCTCCTGGGACCCCCATCAGCACTCCAGGCAAGGTCTCATGAGAACAAAGAAGAAGGGGAGAATCATCTCCCTTGACCTGCTGACTGTGCTTCTCTTCATGCAGCCCAGGACCTGACAGACTTTCTGGGTTTCAGGTGTACATTGCTGGCTCATGTCTAACTTTCCATCCACCAGTCCTTCTAGGCAGGACTGCTCTCATTTTGTTATCCCTCAGGCTCTGCTGATTCTGGGGCTTGCCCTGACCCAGGCAGAGGACTTTGAACCTGGCCTTGTAGAAATTCATGAGCTTCTCATGGGCCTGCTACTAAAGCCTGAAAAGGTTCCACTGGGTGGCATTCCTTCCCTCCTTCCCTCCTTCCTTCCCCCATATGTATCAACTGCACCTCTCGGCTTGGTGGCATCCACAACCTTTCTGAGGGTGCACTCAATCCCACTGTCTATGCTGCTGTAAAAGATATGAAATAGAACTGGTCCCTGTATGGATCTTTGAGGAACACCACTCATTAGTCGATTATGTACTGCTCAGCACTTCAAAAATATACAGCCCCAGAAAATTGTTTTCTCAAGGAATTTGCAATCTAAGTGGAAGGCACAGCCAAACAAACAAACAAACAAACAAAAACACAAAATGAAAGAATTTCAACTATGAAGATGGGAAAATGAGAAAATAATACTTTCCTTTTCCACAAAATTCTCCAGGATTTGGATTTAACTCCATATGATTTACAACAACAACTTAGCAAGTCGGTATGAAACTGCTGGACACTTCATATTTTGAATGCAAGTACAATGGATGACTCACAAGGCTACTATCCTGAGAATTTGCCCTCAGAATAAAAGGGGCCAGAACACACACAAGATATTGTAACTGGGAGAGAACATTTTTACTTGGTACTGAAAGAATTTTTAAAGATTTTGAAAAATGTTTCCATTACAAACTGGAATTAAAATTTCAAATGCAGAACATTTTCCAACATTGAAAATACTTTTTATTTTCACATGGATGGAAGAATTTAGATAATCTTACATATTTTAATTTGACTGATGCAGTCTTATCTTTTTATCTTTTTGCCAAAATGGAATCAATGGGAAAAAAAAAAAAATCCATGATTTCATAGTGTTTCGTACAGAAAAAAACCACCAAAATAAAAACCAAAACCAAAACCAGGATCTGTATGGCCTGGAAAGAACTCCTGTACGGTTTTAAAATACCTACTGTTATGCCTTCTATTAAGAAACCCTATAGGCTTTACTAAAATTCAGCTCCCTCTGAAAGCAGAAGGACTTTTGAAAAAGCTGCTATGGATTTCTCACAGTAGTATATAGAGATGGAAAGATCTATAGAAAAGAAGACATGTACAATACAACACTTAAAATCCTTTACAGGATTATGATACAATTTTTAAAAATCAACTTTTGAGACATGCATGGTACTTCCAAAATTATCTTCAATATAAATACAAAAAAATTGAAGATATTTTATTAGAATAATAGACTGCAGGTACCATATGCTGAATCTGACAGCAATGTTTTTGCTTGTAATGCGATAGAAACAGAAATTTATATTCTGCACATTATTTATGAGCATGAGATTATCTGAGGACAAGTTAATTTTATAATACTTGCTGCATATCACACTAGTATTTATCCATCAGGATGCAATTCTCCATGCCTGATACTAGGGAAAATATGTAGAAAGAACATAATGAACTGTAAGAAATAGCTTGTCACAGAATATTATATCTATCAAACTGTCAGAAGTAAGTACACTTAGGAATTAATAAGTCCACAACATATATTATTTAACTGAGAGCTATTTAATTGTTTATATTATATTTCATTAATACTTTAGATGACAATGTTACATTTAAGTAGTTCTGCCACTTATTATATATGCTCAACTGAAGTTCAAGGGAATTTTGTCTCTTTAAGAATTAAAGAATTGGGAATATTTTATTCTATTCTGACCCTGTTAGGATATTATAGAATAATGTCTCATCTGAAGGCAGTGAGACAGCTTTCTTTACAGAGAAAAATAAAAAGGAGGAAAAGCATTAGAAAATACCTGTATGTGTAAATGTAAATGCAATATATCTTGTTTATTTATGCCAGCTTTAGTCACATAAATGTCTGTATAAACAGCTTCTGATTTCAACAGGCTCTCTGGCACAGGGATATATTTCTCAATCAAAGAGTTGCATTAACAGCTCTTAAGTACCAGTGGATAGTAACCACTGAGAGATCACATGGGCCCTGATGTGTGTTATATCACAAGAAAACAAACAAAAAAAAGAGCAGTCTTTATTGCATCCTTTGGAATCTCATTTACTTGTTCAAAACTGGGTGTAGGATAAGGATAAAACATTCTCTACACATTTTCCATTGTTGGAAACAATAGAAAATTAAGTTGTTAAACCACAACACAATTGCATTTACTTGTTTTTGAAACAGAAGCAAAGGAAAAAGTAAACAGCAAATACTGCAAGGACAAGAGGAGGAATCGTGTTGGGTCATTTAGCAATAAGGATACAAATAGTGTGAAAGTCAGATCTATTAGTTACAGAAGAATCTGCCAAGGAAAGTAGTAGAACTGCTAGTAAATGAGCCAATTAAAAACTGGTAGAAGAAGCATTTGGCAATCTATTCTAGTTAACAGCCACACACTAGCGGAAAAAGGATTAACTTTCTTCCAGGTTATTTCCCCACCTCCATTTTCCATAACACAAGTTAAAGAACAATTTTTTTCTATATGCACAGGATATTGATATCACATCATTAGTTGGATGTGTCACCTTTCTAAGTAAAATATCTCTGTATAACAGTAAGGTAAAAGAAGAAAATTTACATCCATCTCCTTGGAAATACAGGCATCCAAGGAAAATATTCCATGACCACAGAATGTGTGTTTGTGTGCATGTGTGCATGTATGTTTATATGCATATATGAAATGTTATTTCAAAGAAAGGTCTCATTTTATAAGCAAAGCTGCTCAGCATCTCAATCTCTTCTAATAAAGGTTGCAAATATGATAGCTATAATAAGGATTTATATTTTAAAAAGACACCTCAACCTTTTTTTTTTTCCTGTTTCAACTTCTTTTTTTTCCCCCCTTTTGAAACTGGTCTCAGTGACATCAGTACAAAAATAAAACTCAGAGCTAATTTATATCTACACATAGCCTATGCAAGTCTATCCTATTGCTGCTATTAATGACATTTGGCAGTAACTCTTTTCTCTGCTATCAGTTTTTTTTTTTTCTATGTCTATCATCATTATCTGAACAGTTTTAAAAATGCTAAATAGTTGTTGGAAACAATTACTTTTTCTTCCCTACAGAATTTAGCACTTTGGCTATTCATAGGTCAGATGGTGAGTGGAAATTTGCACTGCTTTCTTTCTTGCTCTATTTAGAAGGGTTATAAAGATCAGAAGATAGATCCTTTAGAGGAATTTATTTCTGTATATCTGTTGGTGATTTACTGTAATAAGGATCTACATGTGCTGTTGTAGTAAGACAGTAATATGGAAGCTGTCTGTGCTGAAAACTTGAAACCATGGTGTTTGCATTATGCTTCACTATGTCCAGCTGCCCCTGTTCTTGCATTTATACCAAAAATATAAGCATCAGCACCTTAAGAAAAATTATGTGTCTTGAAATACCATCCTCTGCTTCAAGTCAGTTGTAGCAAAGACACCTAAGGAATCCCTTCATGTTAAATATTTACCTCCTTTTTTCATTCTTATGTCAGAGAGGTTTAAATGAAAAAAACAAGTAGAGCAAGTTCCCAGAATATTACTGTAAACAGTCAGAAGGTTTATTACACAAGAGTTCTAGGTAATTTGGATTCACTTATGCCTAATCACCTTCATTTGTCTTTCAATACCACCTAATTTGGATTTCTAGTCACAAAATTCAACACACAGTTATAACCACTGAATTTCACTTCAAGCTACAAACATTGTGCACCTACGGCATTTTTTTTTCCTTGAGGACCAATGAGTCTTCTTCAGAGAAAAAAAAAAAGGAATAGGAAGACATGTGCTGAGAGAATAGTGTAACAAATCCTGAAATGGATGCATTTGACATAGGTAGGGATTCAATTTCAAATGTGCCTTGGTGTTTCCAGGCAAAAGTCCATGGCAGCCAAAGACAGCATGAATATTGTGCAAAAGATAGCACTATAAACTGCAATCAGTTTTGTACTGCTGATCTGAAGGCCAGTCAGTGAGGGGTGAAGCTCCTTTTGGTTATTTTCACTGGCATAAATGACATTTCACTTATTTATACCTGTGCAGAATCATGTCCTTGATGCACCCTATTTCTGTTTCTAATTTATTTATACTTTCTGGTGATCCAAATTACAGAAAGGATTTTCCATTGTTATGAACTGGAATGAGAATATGAAGCCTACTATTTAAATCTCAAATAGTTCTGATTTAATAAACAATTTTAGGATAAATTTTAAAATGTGCATCCAAACCTACTAGTAAAGTTTGCAGCCCTTTCTTTTATGACTGCAGTGAACTCTAATGATGTTCCCCACTGTAATTTCCAGCTCAGATGCTACAGATCTATGTACTCAGACTAAAGATTGCATGCTCAGTCTCCACAGTACTTGGCTCTCCTTACACATTGATCTTATGCAATAAGTGGCAGAAGCCTTCAAAATGCATTAACACAGGTGGAGCTTGGGTGGTTATTTGCAGCCCTGTGGAATAAGCACGCTCCAGGCTGTTTGCACAGGTCTAGTAGCAGGGTTAGAGCTTGGGAGTGATAAGGTTACCCAAACCGTAGCACAACTAAAGAAAGTCAAACCATCCAAGAACATCAAGGTTGATTTCTACATGTCACGTTTAAAATCTAAATATGTGTATTGCCTGAGGAATGCATTTGAAACAGCCAAGCCTGGTAGGAAAGAATGTTTTAAGAGCACTGTTTCAACAGGGATATTTCTACTGGGAATAAATAAACTGCTGAACATGCCTCATTTTCTAATGCCCCACAGATGTAAACTGTATTTGATTCTATTGGCCATAATTTAATTTAATGCTTGGAATGTTGCAGTAATATACAGTAACTGATATGCCCTTTGATTGAGAAACAGCCAGACCAAAAAGGTTTATATTTTTTCCTGCTCTATAGAGCCTTCTTATTATAAAGGAAAGGTTCTTTTTAGTATGCATTTCTATTATGAGTCTGTATTAGAAATGACACACAAAACTAAGAGCAAGACAATTCCTGCTTTATGTCTTATTAATTGGAAAGCTTTTCTGTTCTAGACAAATGGGACTTTTCTTTGTGTTGTTAATTGTGAACAATATCTCACAAATTTAAACAGTGTTCAATAGAAGCACTGGCTGACTAGCACCATCATCTGTACTGTGAAATTCTTTTTCTTCAATGATAGAATTGTTTTTTACATATCCTTATCCCCATCCCTGTTAAATACCTCTAATTTCTTGAGGAACTAGGCTCAGTATTCAACACAAGAAAGATGCAAAAGATTGAAAAAATATTCAAAAGTTCTTTTCACTTTGAAGTATTTCTAGTCAGAGAATTAACTTAAATATTTACATTAATGCATGGCCCTATGTCCATGTTATTTCAATGCTTTTCTAATAAATATGGATTAGAAAAATAATATATTCTGATCTGTCAGTGCTTTGCTTTCTTTTCAAATCTGAATATTTCTATTGTTTTGCAGCTGTTCTTCAAACACAGTATCTAAATTTTAATTTTCAGAAGGGGCTAGTGCAGTAGTTATAATGTATGAGTTTTGCTGGATGCCTCTGGAAACTTGTGGATGACCAGCGATTTTTTGAACTGCTGAAAAAACCCACATTTAATAGTAGTTCCCACCATCAACAGCAAGAGTGAAAAGTGAGTTTTATATTCTTGTTCTGTATAAAACTTTTTAAAATGGTAAGTAAGTGAACAAACTCATCTATATACATCACATGCTCTTTAGCACAAATTAACTAATAAGAAATCCATGTCAAGGTCTATGATTTGTAAATATCAGTTTAGTGCTGTTAATTATTAAAAAGGAAAGATGGTGGAACTAGAATGCTTATTTATTTGCTCATACATAAAATCCAGTAGAAATAGAATACTGATCATCCATTAGCTTTAAAAAATAATTTATTTCCATCTAAAGAATTGGAGATTGTTGAAGCCTGAATCACCTGCTGATAAGAATACCTTCCAAATATAAATATTTGCATTCCTTGGAGGATATTCTTCTCCAGAGGAACACTTAGCTTTGGCTTTATGCCTAACTACACACCTTTAATGTGCAACTATCTTAAAACTCTTGTACAGCATATTGTACCTAAAGGTTAAGTGTGGCACATTAAGGGGAGACCAATTTCAATTACAAATGTGATAATGGCATTAAAATATGCACTGCTGTAGTCTCAGTAAAGTCTGTTACTGTCAATAGGAGCTTATTGGGGTTTGCTTAGTTCTGTGTGCACAGGGACTGATATGGTTGCTAAAGGCGTGGACAGTGGCTACTGAGCTGCATTTCAGAGTAGGAAAAATCCCAGCAATTTAAAACTGTTCTTTGCATTTTGGCACTTCAGCCGGTATTTGGGAGGGTGGCAGGTTCTGCTTTCAAAACTGCTGAGAATCTCCAGTTTTTTGCTGACTTACTTGAGGAAAGAGCATGAAAATAAGCCAAAAGATATATTTGGTAATCTTTATTTAGGACAAATTAAATAGCAGAAATATTTTTAAATGGACAGAAGCAGCACTGCCTTGAAAATCAATTAATTATACAGGAACAATAGGACAGATAATTAGACAGGCTGGCACTGTATTTAGTACATAAGAATCTGACATTTAGACTTTGTGAGCTAACAAACTCTGAAAAGTATTCCACCTTATTTAAAAGTCTACCTTGAAAATGGAAACTGATGCTACGGTTGGCAGGTTACTTGCCAGGTATTTTATTCACCTACAAGTTCAAAAGAGACGAGCCTCTGAGCTTCAAGGCAGGGAGAGTCAAATTGCATTTGAAAAAGCAAGGGGAATAAGACAAGAAGACAACTGAGACTAAAACTTTCTATGTCTTGAAAAGAACATGCTCTGAGGACTTGGAAAGCATCAATTATTACTGCTGTGAGCAATAATTGGTATTGCTAACGAGCACCCTCACTTATAGATACAATGACATATTTTAAGAGACAGATTTGGGAGCAGATTTTTAATGAGCTCTCTTCATAGTTACGAATACTCTCTTGCTCCCCCACAACACAGAAGTGTTTAATGTCTTTTCTTGTGAAACTTAGAACAGTTAATTTGCTTAATGTTTCTATAAAGATTTCTTTTTCTTCCCTCTGAACTACTCAGTGAGCCATACATTAATCGTCAGTTACTTTTTATAACAGATTTTGAAAAATTCTTAGCCCTTCTTCTTTCAGTATATGAATGTGGCCCACTGTGTCCCATGCAGCAGATTCAGTGCCTCAATGTCCAAGTGTTTAACACACTTAGCAGCAACATGGCCAGTGGGATTGAGTGCACCCTCAGAAAGTTTGTGACAACACCAGGCTCTGGTGTCTGGTCAGCATACTGGAGGGGCCTTGACAGGCTGGAGAGGTTGGCCTGTGAGAACCTCATTAACTCCAGCAAGGCCAAGTCCAAGGTGTTGCACGTGGGTCAGGGCCATGCCAAGCACAGGTACAGGCTAGGCAGAGAATGGATTGAGAGCAGCCCCGGGGAGAAGAATTTTGGGGGTTTTGGTTGGTAAGAAGCTCAACGTGACCTGACAGTGTGCAGTTACAGCCCAGAAAGCCAGCTGTATCCTGGGCTGCATCAACAGCAGTGTGGACGAGCGAGGTGATTCTGCCACTCTACTCCACCCTCATGAGACCCTACCTGGAGTACCATGCCCAGCTCTGGGGCCTTCAACATAAGAAAGACATTGACCTATTGGAGTGAGTCCAGAGAAGGCCACGAAGATGATCAGAGGGTGGAAGCATCTCTCCTATGAAGGCAGACTGAGAGAGTTGAGGTTCTTCCACCTGGAGAAAAGAAGGCTTCAAGCAGTCTTAGAGCATCTAAAGAGGCTACAAGAGTGCAAGAGAGGGACTTTTTACAAGAACATGTAGTGATTGGACAAGGGACTATTGCTTTCAACTGAAAGAGGGTAGGTTTAGACTGGATATTTTAGGAAAAAATCTTTACTGAGAAGGTGGTGAGACACTGGCACAGATTGCCCAGAGAAACTCTGGATACTCCATTAATGCGGGGGGGTTTGTTCCCCGCGATAGACCCTTGTGACACACTTTGATAGGAGATGGTCACACACAGACGACCCCAAAATGGCATTTATTAAAACAAGATGTCAGTTTATATACAGGGGAACATGGAAGGTTCGGGAATAAAGGTGGGATTCATGCTGGAAACATCAAATCCTGAGGGTCAGTGATAAGGGGAATTGGAGGGATTGGTCGTAAGGAATATGTCTGGCCGTATAGGGGGAAGGGATAGCTAGGGAGGAAATGGAGGAGGGGTCTGGGGTACAGACAGGGGAGTTCTGCAGAAGTTCTGTGAGGCTGCTCCTTACAGCTGGGTCCCAGGCAGCTTTTCGCAGATGCAGTTGGTTAAAGAACTTCTAGATAGATCTCTTCCTCTGAGACTTCTTCACAGCCCTTCTGTGTCTCTCTCCATTCTCTGTAGGCTTCTGCTGGCCCACCTCCAACACTCCATCCCTAGAAGCATTCAAGTCCAGGCTGGATAGGGCTCTGAGCAACCTGGTTTCATGAAAGTTGTCCCTGCCCATGGCAGAGGGGTTGGAACTAGATGATCTCTAGGGTCCCTTTCAATCCAAACCATTCTCTGATTCTCTTTTGTGTGTGTGCATGTGCCAACACCAGAGATAGTTGCAAAAAACATATTCTGTAATGTTGGAATAGGACCAAATTCAAAGGTTGAAGAACCTCAGTGAGAGCTTCAGAGGTGCTCACAGACCTTTACTGGTTCTTTTATCTCTTCTGCACTTCTCTCTGAGCATATTTTTTCCTGTTAGATAATCCGCAATTGGAATGAAGTAAAACAATTGTTTAAAGATGACCATTTGGCTTCTGCCTAAATGGATACTCACTGTACTTTAACTGATGTATTTTCACTCTTTATTTCTTCCAGGCACATACTCAAGCCACATACTCTATTGCTGGACACTGAAATTGTTTGTCAAACACAAGTATAGGATTCCACCACTGCTGATGCTTATTATTATTTACTTTTCCCTTGCACAAAAACCATCAGTGCATGTGTGTCAACTCAAATTCAAATTGTTTTCATTATATGTGAAATGGAAAATAGACCAGGAATGGCTTTTTCTGTTCAAATACTTACTAACATTAGAACTGAACTCCACCAAAGCTGTAGAATGAAAAACGGTTTTACCAAGAGAGATGAAAACTGAGTGTGTGGCAGAGAAACCAAATATTATGGCAGCAAGAGTGTTTAGTGGAAACACTCTCTGGAAAGCCAAGGCTTTTTGGTGGGTAAGTGACAGAAAAGGTGACTAACTAGAAGCATGATTAATCCCCTTCTGTATATAAATGTTGTAAGAAAAATTCTCGTAAAAGAAGCAACTAGCTACAAATGTCAAGTGTGAGATACTATGAATGCACAGATTAATCAAACTAGGCTATATACCATTAATCATATATCTTAAAATGGCATAAAAAGAGCTTTATAACTTTTTTATGCACTGTTGATGAACTTTATACATTTTTGCAAAGGAGCCAAACTGTCAGCCTGACAAATGCTTTCACGTGATCAAAAACCTCAAAGTAGTGCTATTTCTCTTGCGTGCTGGTGACTGTAGGAAACTCTAGCATAAAAATTTGCAATGTCTGGTGTCAAGGATGACTTTGATTGTCTTGGCAAAAAATTTTATGATACTTAACAAAAATTTATGGAGAAAAGTCACTCTGAATAATGTCTTCTCCATTCTGCATTCCATTCAATTATGAAATGTAAATGAATAAACCAAGAGAGAGCTTTCAGAGACTGAATTAAAATGTATTTGTACTAAAAAGTGAACAGGGTGAACAATTGTGTATTAGCAGTTTTATTATAGGGGAAAACTAATGACTTATATTTGATCCTTGTCAGCACTATAAAATTGCATCTAGCCACTCTTATTCTCAAATAAGATAGCAAATAACATCAACGCCAAAAAGCTGTAGCTCATGCAACTGCAACACAACCTGGAAAGCTGTGAAACTGCAACCACCTATTCTATTTGAAAAGTATTAATGCTGTGATTCAGTGTAATTTCACTGTATTAATGCTAGTGTGAAAGAATATGCTTTCCTTGGCTGCAGAAGTATTCTTAAAAAAAAAAAAAAAAGTCTTAGAGGCCACATGGCATACATCCATAAAACTAAACTGTTCCACTGTCATATCCAAGCAACATAACGTCATACAACCCCCCTATGTAGAATGATCCTTGTTGTACTGTTTCCTGAACCATGCCCAAATACTGTTTGGAAGAGTAGTATTTTTCACCGTCACCAAGAAGAACATCAAAAATTTAAATACTAGGAATAATCACAGGTCAATGCCTCAGTGGGTGTTTGTGCCTTGGATTTACTTTTTAACATTATATTTAACCTTTTATAAATCTACTCTGATAGGTTTGTTTTAATGTTTGATTTTTTTGTTGTTGTTGTTTATTGCATGTCTATTCTATTCCAGAATGGAATAATAATTATTTAACTGATATATTAGAGAAGAGGTGAGAGAATTAAGTCAGAAGAGTTTCTATTGTCCTAGATATATCATATGTGTACAACAAAGAGCCCAGTTCTTTGCCTTTGAGTTAGAAGAAAGAGCAGGAAAATACTAACTTGCTGCCTCACAGCCAAGGGGCAAGTCATGTTACCACAGTAATGCTAATGAGCAGTGGAAACTTCATTTATGATCAGCAACAGTTTAAGAAAAGGATATCTATAATCTGATAATTAAAATCTAGTTAGAAGCTGCTTTGACATATTTAGGCTTACCACACAGCTCAATAATAATCTTGTTTAATCTAGGAAACACTTGAGCACTGAATGCAAAATTAAGAATTTTTTTTATTTGAAATATTCCAAATGTCATTACAGTCATGTATCCAGCCCCCAAGAAATCTGTATCATAGCAAAGTTTCTAGGATCTAACACAACAAGCTACTTCACAGTGACAAGTGTGAAGTATAAAATAAGTGCTTCAAATAATGGAAATTGCAATCACATTGAAGGCAGTGAAATAACATAGGTCACTTTTCCCCAGCATGGTCTCCTCATCAGATAAGCACGCTCTACAGTGTTACATATTTACATTTATTGATAAATCATAGAATATTGTGCTTAGGCACAAACTCTACTCCCTAGGGAAAACAGTGAAGTTGCATGAACAGTATGTTATTTTTTTATAGGTAACTTAGCAACTGTGACTTGTTCTAGAGACAAGAACAGAATCTAAAGGTTGTATTCAGAATTTTGCTTCAATGTTTTTTCCCTCCTGTCATCAGTGTCCCCACACCCTGAGCTGTCAGGGTTATGTACTCCTGATGAGGGGATTCCTGCTTAGACTTGAGCTTCAGCTACACTACTCAGCATAGGCAGGGAGCTGTATACTATGTTTCCTCAAGGAGTAATCTAAAAATGATTGCTCTATTAATACATTACTTAGAATTTTAAGCTTTTTTTTTTTGGAGGTATATATTAATATAATCTATATTATAAACTATAACAGTATAACTCAGCCATCCTCTTCCTTAACTAAAGAATGAAAGAGTTTCATTTTCATATGCCTCTACTAACCTTTGGCTTCTCACTTCAACTCTGTGATAAATCACCATCTTGTTTGCAAAAGCCAGCTTTTCTCATTTAAGACATGAATTATAAGCTTGAGTGCACCACAGGATCAACTTTGCCGTGCCAATATTTTGTCATTCACTTTTTGCTGTAGGCATAGTGCTACATTTTCCACTGTATAATGTAGACATGCTGAATTGCATAATCCAAAATTAAACAATCTAAACTACAAAACCACATCAAAATAAAACAAAGGATTTAATTAGCCACAGAAAAGGATTAAAGATAAGTTTTCCACTGCCTCAAGTACATTTCAATAATTATTTTGAATTATTTTTCTGATACTAAAAAGAGAATGCAAGATTAATTCTGAGTTATATCATTTGCTACTCCTGACTGGCAATTTTCTGATGACCCTGGCAAAAATCTGATGCCTCTGGAACTACGAATAATTCTAATAATGATCAGGTGACATAGTACATGTGTTGCCCCAAAGTCTTCTGATATATAATACTTATCTAGAAGCACAAAAATGGATTACTATTATTGTTCATGAATAAGTACTAATATCAATAGCATTAATAGCTCATAGCTAATTCAATCAGTACATTCAGTTTTTGCTAGTAAAGCAATCACTTCTCTGGATTGCCAAAAGCACATAGTCCTTTTAATGTGCTTCCACCTTATTATGTGAATATTATTTGAAAAAAATTGCATCTTCATCTTTATATTCACTTATAGTATTTGAGACTATAAAATCTTCCTCAGATCTCTGCTGTGTTACATTTAGCTATTATATTTTCTTTATCAAACTTTTTTTTGTAGAAGATAAATACATATAATTGTATGGATATGGCATGTTAATGTAGTATTTACTTTATTTCTTAATGGAGAATTTAATTTTTTTTTAATTGTTCAACATTCTTGGATTATATCTCTATAAAAATAGTAAGTATAATTAAACAAATTAAATTATCTCCATATGTTTCAGCAGTTCCATTGCTCATAAGTTTATTAGAAGGCTGAAAAATTGTTATATCTGTCAGGGAGAGGCATAAATAAGCTAGAAACCTTACACTGGTGTTTCTCTCATTTACTTTAATATATTTGAAGGCCATTCTTCCAGAAAAAAAAAAAAAAATGAAAAACCACAATATTAAAAATGCAAATGAGATAGTATCCTGTAGAGGTCTGATGTTTACCTTTTATCTTCACCTACGCCTTATTGCACTAAGCTTTGTTACCTTGTTTGAAGTACAAAGGAAGCAAAACCACTGATCTAAGTTGCCATACATTTTACTTTAACATTTTCCCTTGAGAAATCATTCAAGCAATTCCATAAAGCAGAAGACAAATTGTAGATATTTAGGAAAGTGTATGTTAAGACACTTAAAACTAGGTAAATTGTATTGGAGAATTCTATCTAGAAACTAAAGACATTAAATACAAAGCTATAGAGAACAGCAACAACACCCAAAAAACCAAATCAAATCAAACCAAAAAAAAAAAAAAAAAGAAAAAGAAAAAGAATGAATACAAAGAATTTATCTCATCTGCTGCTCATTAGTGCACAGTAACTCACAGACTAGATAAGCATATAATAGGACTCCCTGCAGTTTATACCTAACCATTGTTCAATATGCTGTATCAGCATAAATGTGGCTATATTTCATTCTGGTCCCACTTCAGAGGCATATTTATTCTGTTTCTTTAATAAGACCTGCTGATGCCACATGGAAAAGTCTCAAATTTAAGGAAAACAAGGTTGTAATAGAATATATTTGCTGTTTCACTTCATTCTTTGCCTTGTGCCTGCATACCTTCGTACAAAAGTAATTTATTGGTCCCCCAAAGTTCACTTTCTTTTCCTGCTTGTGATTTTTAGATGAGGTCGTATTTTTAACATTAGAGTTTTGCAGCTGCTTACTACTGTCTTGCTACTACAGAGCTCAAATAGGATTTCCTATGGCATGTGCTGAGATCAGTGGGAGATTGTCTGTGGGGAAGGAAAGGAGAGGGCACTGCACCACCAATCTGAGACTTCTTTCAAATCATGTTCCTTCAGCTGTTTTCCATGAGTAAAAGTCTGTAACTCTGGCTCCTGAGCCGGAGCAGAGACACCATGTGTTCACAGAGCTTTGCTCTGGGTTCTGGCGTCAGAAGTAAGAAGCTGGAGTTTTACAGAGCTGCACAAAATTTCTATCTTCTCAACTGGGATCCCCAGTCCCTGGTCCTGGTGGGTGATGATGAAACTTGTTTTACGTCTTGATACAGGAAGAGTTGCTCAGCATCCTGACTGGTGCTGGGCTGGCATCTCTTAGCATCTTACCCTTGCCTTCCCTAATAGTGGTTCCCAGTTCACAGAACTCTTGAATGTATGATTCTATGACTTCTTACCCATGACTCACATAGTAGTATTTCACAGTTCCATTGGAAATATTTTGCTTAATGGATTTTAGGAGCCCCTCTTTCCTTTCATGGCCAATCCCTTTGCCTAGCTAATCATCTCTCTGGGATCAGCTCTTAGGCTTCTGTTTCCTCCTTCCCTGTGGGTCCCAAAAATCTCGGCTGCAGCTTTTAACAGAGTCATTTGTTATGGGCCTTTATGATCCCATCCAAACATTCAGTACTATTAAAATTTCATTTAGTTTATTTTAGTCTAACACTTCTTTCTTAAGGTCATCTATTTTGTGCATTATCTGCTAATTTCATTAGTAAATTGCTTGGTCTTATGCCAAGTCTGTAAATTAGTCTTTTAAAGAAGATGCATTCCATGAATAACCTGTGTGGAATTCCGAAAAAAGCCTTCTTCAAGCTCACTCTCCTTTTTTTTCTTAATTTTGTAAGGTGTGTGCTAATACCTGTACAGCTCTAACCTTTTAGCTAACTAATAGCATCTTATGGCACTATACTAAATATTTTACTGAAGTCTAGACACATTTGCTCTACTACATTTCATCTGTCTGAAGAAATGAATTGTATATCAAATAAAAATAAATTAGTACAAGCAAGTGCATTTATGTTTGACAAAGCCATCTTCAGTGTCATCTTGCTTTTAATTTAATTGTGTTTTAAGGACTGTTTTGCCTTTAAATTGAAGAGATACTCCACCTAAATTTAGCAAAACATAATGTAGGCATCTGGTGTAAAGTAGCCTTTTAGGTTCCGAGTAACAAATATAAAGATGTAAGCATATGTGAAGAGTAAATCACTTCATACATTTGTACCTACAAATACACACAGACATATTTGGAATTAAATGAGATACCTATTTTCTCTCTTGAATGAACTAGGACACATACTTTTAGATAGCTGGATCAGCCTACAGCTTGGGTTGAAGAAGATTGTGTTTTCTGACATGAAGCCGTGAAACTCCTTATAGTTTTTTTTCTAAATCAAATAAAGACACTTTCCTTTTACATATCTATTGTTAATAATCTTTTATTCCTAAATTTGATATATTACCCTTATCAAAGAAAATTTTCATTTAGCTTTGGCTTATACTTAGATCATGTCTAAGTTCTGCCCTTACTTACTGAAGAGTGATTTAATTGCCTTCTCCTTTCTATTATCTCTTTCAGACACCTCAAGATCTTACAGCTGCAGCCATTGTGTTGACTAAGCTTCCTAGGTGTTTTAAAATATATGTATTACATAAGCATATTGAACGTGGTGTCAGGAAATAAAAAATAAAATAAGCAGATTTTATTCTGATTTTGATGGAAACAGACTAGGCATATTGAAGAAAAAAGCCCCTACTGATTTTAATGGGCATGACTTAATGGACCCTAAGAAAAAAGCAGTGATGCAGCCAGCAGACATGTATTGTACCTATTTTCTCCAAGTATGTCTGGGAAAGCTTGTCTCTCAGTTCCAGTCTCCCAGCCTCCCCCATCGGGTACAATGGAAGTACTTGGCTAAAAACAGTGGCAGAACTGACAGTTTTCATTTCATAGGCTTTTGCTGCTGCATTTTAACATGCCCACCACTGATATTTTTTTTCTGAGAGCTGGTTGAGGGTGCCAATTCTAAGGATACTACTCTGAAAATAATGGGAAAAAAAAGCTACTTCTAGGCATATAAACATAACTATATCCTTATGTCAATGTTATTTTTTGTGCTTTTCAGTGTCAAATTGGACAGTAGTGACACAAAGCCCATAATATGAAGTAAAATGAATTCCAGATGGATTGCCCCAGTTTGTTATTTCAGTAGCATGCAGAACAATTTTAATTTATTTTTACTAAAAATTGTAGCTTACAAAGATGCCTTTGATGGTTTAGCTCAAGGGTGTAAATACATAAATACATACTTTTACATTAAAAAGACCACAAAGTCCTTAAACATCAGTAAGTGTAACAGCTAGTCAGATACTACAACATATGGGATTTGGAACCTTCAGCAGCAGTCTTCATCAAAACTATCCTATACTTTTAAAATCTTATTTTTTAATATATGCATAAAATGAAGGCACACACCTAAAATTCAGCTCTCATTTTGCTTTATTTGGATGAAGACATTCTTATTTATCATTAATTGTTCATTAGAAAACCAGTGAAGTCAGTGTGAACTTGTTTGAGGCAAGTGTGACTCACTTGACCATAAAGGTACATCAAGGAAGAGGGTGCTTGCGCAGACAAATGAGCAAACATGCATTTGACCCTTGCCTAACAGTCAGCTCATTGTTTTGGAGGAAACACTCTAAGATTGTGATCCCTGCTTTCCAGAAAAATTTTACATTTTAAACCAAATATTGGACATACCCGTCAGGGTATGAGATACGGGATCCAATTACACTTCTTGATCAATTGAGTAAGTACACTGATCTCTAATTTACTCTTTGTAATTTAGGTGAGTTAAAGTCTTCAAAGGCTGTATGGTGACTATGGTGGGATGGACTGAGCCTCACTGTAAAAGGTGAAACAACCAGAATGGCTTAACCTTACTGTTTGGCTTGTAACAAGCATTGAGATTTCTCTTGCATCAAAAGAAAAGATGATGAAGATATGTTGAATATTGATTGAACTGGGTTGTTTCTATAAATCAGAAACTATGCATTATTTAACATATGACTTCTCATAAGAGAAGTCTGGTTGTTTATTGATAAAGCTCAATAATTCAGTTACTAGGAAAAATCCAGTTCTTTAGGTTAAACATGACCTGTTTAACTGCCTGTAGTTTGGCATACTCAGCACTAATATTGGGCTGGATATCAGAGGAAATTTAGGAGAAAAAAAAAAAGAAAAATAAAGTAAGAACTTACCAAAGGCACCCAAGGTATACACCCAGTAATTGAATTTCCTAATAGCTAATGGAAAGAAATATGACCCTCCAAAAAGTAATTTAGCCTACTATAGATCAGCCTTGACATCTGGAAAGGCCCATCCTTTGCCACTCACTGCATGAGCAGTTTAGTAAGATAAAAATACTAATTAAAGCATTATAGGTGCCTGAATTAATATCAGATTAACATATTCTTGTACTCCTACGATGAATGTAGGACACAGATGTGGTGACTATGTTAAAAATGCTGGTGTTTTCATGCTGTTTCATTTACAAACATCTTGTATTATTGGTGGAGTATGTGATACTTTGATAGTCTTTGAGCCAGGAAAGTTATTTTCAGCCACAATTCCTGTACATTATGTATGGGTGGCAGTATGTGTAGTGGGTAGTGGCAGTAAATATTTTCCTGCCTTTGCTAGTTATTTGTCTTAGCTCTGAACTGCAGAGAACCACCTACTCAATTGCAAGAATAGTTCCAGTCCCTGTGCCATTGAGTCTTCACTGCAGACTCTGGGACCACCAGGAAGGTCCAAATATCTGAGCTCCAGATTGTCTACACAGTTTGCCATTTACTATTTACGTGCAAGCCAAGTAATTGCATGCTTCATGTCTTGCACTAATAAAGACATTCAATCCTATTTACTTCATTTTAAAAGAAAAGAAAAAAGACAAAAGTAGCAGTTAACATTCATGACAATGTTATTAGAATGTATGTCAGTCAGAGTTTGGTTTTAGGCCAAAGGAAATTACAGATACACTATTATTTCTATTAATTGCAACTAAAGTACATTTCAAAACCTCACTAAATGCCAGGGAAATTGCCATTAGAAACAGCAGTGGTAACTCAAGCTTTCGTAGCAATTGCAATTCACTTACAATTTCAATTGTTTTCAGTCAAGTGCATTAGAAACTGCCAGGGTTGCTGTTAAGGCTTCCACAGAAACAGGCATGTGGCAATACTTGCACAGCCCAAAAATCAGAAGACTGGGCTCTTCTTTTGCATCTATAGAATCATTCCTAACACTTCTCAAATAAGATCTCTGGACGACATTTAGAGGACAGGTTAATGATATTGTCCTTGCCTAATAGCCTAGAAACATTTAAGCTTAGAAGCATTTCTTTTTGCTAAAGATGCAGATATATGGCTAACACCTTTCAAAAACTGACACTAAAGGTAGTACATCCAGCTTCAGAAATCTGATATTTATATATGTTCTAGTTGTCTAACCTACAATAGTGAAGTGAGTCATTCCAGGAAGACAGCTGTTCAACTCCTCCTTAGACAAGTCCAACATTGCTGAGATGACTTGCTCTCTAGAGATGCTTATTTCTCTTCACTGGTATTAAAGGATGCCCACATGACAAGCTCAGGTATAGCTGCTAGTACAAGGATTTGCTAGTCCTATTTCAAGGGATATTATTGATACAATAGATTTCATTACTCCCATCCACCTGATTCACTTGCAGTTCCAAAGTTAAAATTGGACTTTTAAAGACTCTTTATCTAATATTGTTGGTCCATCAGCCTTTATTATCTTTGGATTTCAGAATCTGCTCACAGCCTTTTGATAGAACCATTGTAATCCTGGTATCCAGACTATGTTGTTGGTATTTTTTTCTCCTTGTACTGTCTGTTAAATAGTTTTTTTTTTTTCTCTCTGGTACTCTCAGATTTCTTACATTATAAAGCCAACATATAAAGAAGCTAAAAAGCATCTAAATAACTTTCAGTACAATTCTGTAATAAGTAAACAAAAGTATATTGCCCTGCTGGGTACAGATTAAACTTCAGGTTTTATCTAAATGTCCATTATCACCTATTAATCCATAGCTGAGCTACAATACTGCCTCCTGTGCAATATTTAGAGCAAAATTTCCTGATTCCCTTCAATTACTCTGTTAAAACATTTGGCACAGTCTGTCTAAGAATGATGTTTTACTTTCATGTTTTCCTGGAAGTTAACTTAAGTTTAACAGGTTATCAGTAGATCAAAGGATCTGAAAACATGGAAATTGAAATAAAAGAATAATTATCTTCTGGAACTGAAACCAGAGCTTTAGGAGGCAACATTTAACATTCATGCTCCCAGTCTGAAGTATTGCCTAAGCCAAAAAAATATGAAGGACAGCCTCCTGGTTAAACCTAGGCTTAAAGCTTTTTTGTTCAGTATTTCTCAGCTTTTACTCTTATTATAGGACAGTCTTCCAAGGGAGTATTTGAGAGGTTATTAAAGTGTATTTCAAAATTCCCATGACAGAATATTCAGATTAACAATACATTAGTGAACATAACATAGCATAGTCTTCAAAGTCCATTGTTGCTGACTCTTCAGATCACCTATAGCATCTTAAATCTCATCAGAGTACATAAAATAACATTCTCTTGGTTCAGCAGCTACTGAGGGCAAAAGAAATCACTGAGGCCAAAGCTAAGGAATTTCAGTACTGAAATTCCCTTGACAGCCACAGTTCCTCTAGAAATCACACATTGTCTTGAGGTCTGCCCATAGCTGGTGCACAGACAACAAAGGGTATGTTATTAAAACTGTTAAAAGTCTATTATGGAAAATAATTGGCTAAAAATCCAGTCTCCCTCAATGCCTGTGGAAAATCTAACATCAGTAAGGAACAGATATCACTCAAACTCATGCAGCCATTATGATCTTCAATAAAAATTTACCCAGGCTTCAGAAGTTAGGCAACCTATGCAAATGTTCTTAGATTAGTCAGAATGAGAACCATTGCTTCTGAACCAATTGGAGGATTTCACCAAGCCTGATTAAGCCACCCAAACTGGCCCATGATAATAGTCCGTATGAAAGTGTATATTCTGTTCTGATGCAGTCTATATGTCTGTGCAGGTTTTAAAATAATGAAACCTGCCTTGGAAAAAAATAAATTCATGTACATAAAATCTTAAGAAACAAAGAAACAACAAGCTCAGCAACACCCATTCTCATCTAAAATGTTATAACCTCTAAATATAGAATATTTACAATTATTACATAACAACACTTAAAGCATCTGTTCCAACATTCTTCTGATTGAACTGATTATCTTTGAAATAAACTGATCTTATTTACTTTTCAACCAAACCTCCTTAGTTTAAAGATACCAAAGAGATTCCTCTGATCATAAAATATATATGATCATCTATTAACATTTGTGGACTTCATTCCTTATTAATTTTGTAGGTCTGACCAACAGATTAGTAATTATAAATTGTCTCCATAAGTTCCTAATCAAAACTGAAATATTTTCTTGTCTTGTTCTTGTCAGAATGCATTTACTTCAGAGAGAAAGTTTGTTTTGGGGCTGCTTCAAACAATCTTTTTATATTATTAGACATCTCAAAACTGGCATCACTGAGGCAGTGGAGTACAGTAATTAGTGGTATATAGATACTTATAGAAATAAATTTATATAAGTTTAAAAATACAAACCTTGTACTGAAATCTCAAGTTTCCCTTTATTTTATTTAGTCAAGAGTAATAATCTCATAATCCCCAGAAGACTTTGCAAGCACAAGCAGAAGCAACCAGCTGTAAATCGGGCTGAAGTAGCAGTGAGGAAACATGTCACCCAAATACCATAATGCTTTCTCCAAAGCCTTCAGGCAATTTCTCCCCTTTCAGGCAACATCTCAGTTTTGAAATGCCTGCTTTGTGCTAAAACTGCCATATCATGGAATCAATCTCTTTCCTGGTTTCAGCTATTCCAGTTATTAAAAGATATAATCAACATCTTTGATGGATTAGGTAATGATCCAATAAAACTGCACTCATCCTGAAAATAGATTTTTTTACCATGAATCTGCTATGTTGAAGAGCTCCTTTATGAGAAAAAAGAATGCAAAAAGAACCAATTGGTTCTAATTAGTCTATACATGTTCCAAAATGCAGTGAGATAATCTCTTTTATCAACCGGTGGTAAATATTTAAGACTTAAATCCTTCAAAATATAGGCTAATGCAGGTATCACTGTAATCAGAAGCACTTGATGATGGGAAAATCATATCCATAAACTTAATTAATTACAGACAAAGAAACATTTATAAAAATACGGGGGTTTTTTGGCTTGAAGGCACTAAAATTACAAAAGCAATTGCAATATATACCTGGCAACTATTTGCTAGTTAAAACATATCTGTACCAAATGCTTGACTTTACGTCTAAAGAACAAACTGAGTATTGGACTGCAAATGGGTCTTTAATAAGTGAGCTTTTCCTCAAAGGAATGAAATGTTTTGACTCCTTTCTAAAGCGATGAACCACTGCTTATGTTTAATTACCATTCTAGAAGCTGAGAAACTGAAAAAAAAAAAATAATTAAAATGAAGCAGAGTGTAAATACAAATGTGATTAAAATCGTACAAAAATGTCTTTTCAGTTTTCATGATACCAAGGCAGGTTTAAATTACATAGAGGCAGAGTTCTTTCCCTTAATTTTTCTTAATGACTTTTAATCTTTAAATCTCTTATTAGCTTTGATTTGAAGACAACTGAAGTTCTATTATAAAAAAAATCAACAGCATATGCATTGACTACGTTTAACTATATATAGATTTAATGTAATTTAATCTTTCTTTTCAAATCTATAGGTCACTATTTTTCAGTTCAAAATCAGCTGTAATGATATCTTGGATGTTCACTGCTGAACATATTCCATCTTCTACATTTCTAAGATAATTCAACAAATATTCCATAACATATCAAGGCAAGAGGCAGAGCAACTCCGTCTCATCCCTGCCTTTCAAATTTTGGGGAATGAATGAGCTCTCACTATTCCTTGAAGGGGGACAAGAAGACAACACCAAGACTTCAGATTCCTTGAGAAGAAACTGGGTTTTTCTCCCCCACAGGGAGCTGTAGGATGAACAGAAGGAGAAATCTGCTTGTGAAAACCATGAAACACTATTGCTCTGTAGTCAAACCTTCTGCTCTTGCAGCTGGCTGCTGGCCCAGATATATCTTCAATTAAGAATGTGTTCCCCAGTGGTTGATATACAGAAGACTAAGTATTACTATTCTGCTTGCTCAGGATAAATACACCAAATAAAAATTGAAATAAAAGAAAAAAATATATGTTCTTGCCCATAATTATAAATTTTATAGTTTAGGCTATTACTTGTCTTAACAAAATATTCTTCTTATATCCTTTAATTTTCCTCCTTTTTCTGCCTTTTTAATAGCTTTAAATGTGACCCCAATATGTGGATATTTTACTAGATTTTAATGTGGGGTTCAAGCAAAGTCCATACACCTTTCCTATTTTCATCTCTGTTCTTATACATTTTTTAGTGACAAAAGGATGCTATTATTATCAGATGGTGAGTTGACAGAGGCTTATGTCCCTTAATGTTAGCTGTCTAAAATTTAGGTGTTCCGTCTAAGTAGGTACAGAGGGATCCTACATCTCTATATACTTAACCACAAAAGGGAGTCATTTGAAGATGGAAATTCAGCCCATCTCTCACATGAATTACCTTTGGCAGTATCTCTTTTTATCCATAGACCATAAGGGAAATCTGAGCTAACTGGACTCTTTAACTAAAGTTAGGTGTGATGACTATGAGCCTTAGTCAAACATAGTTTAAAGTAGGTCTTCTCTGTGTGTTTCATAATTGCTTTTGGCATGCTTTATTTTCTAAATTACTTCCTTATTATGCTATTGCTAAATTTTTACTATTATCTTTAAATAACATTTTAAAAAATATGGGTTTATTATAGGAAGTTATTTTCTCCAGCATGCAGACAATGGTATTCTTCTTTTTGAATAAGGTTTCCTTTTTCATATTTTCTAGTTTATAAGAAATGCACAGGGCACAGTCTTCTGATCATAGCAGTACTGCAGATGGTGTAAATCTGCAAAAAAAAATCATCTACAGTATTTAAAAAATAACAGCTATGACTTACAATCACAAGTATATTAAAGTCTTGTCTATTACTAAAACAGATCCTGACTTGTCTGTGATTTGACTGAGAACATTATCTCACAAATTGGTCATTAATTGCTGTTGAAAATCAATTCACTGAAATAATGGCTTAAAAGTATTACTGAACGGTTTGTCATGGTGGATATATATGAGTGAAGATAAAATGCTTTAATTTCAGCTGCAATTTAAAAGTTATGTCTGGGCTGCCAATCACATCTAACAGTCAGGGCACCTCTTCCAGTGGTCGGAAATCCTGTCAGCATTTTCACAAGTGGAAAGTAATTGAATTAACTGCAAATCGCTAACATTATCCCTTTTCATGTGCACTGAAGAGGCAAAAAAATTACATGTCTTAGAAAGACTGAAATGTTTTAAGACAGAAGCAATTAGGGGGCACAACAGCAGACTGACCCCCCCCTAAGATTCTAGATTGTATGGATCTTTCTACTGCATTATATGAAAGACCTAAAAGTATAGGCATTAACTTGCAAAAGAAAGAAAAAACAGCAGGGATCTAACCCTGGGAATTGGGGAAGTCAAAAAGTTCAGTAATTGACTAGAAAAATATCAAGACCTGCTGCTCCTCAGCACATAGTATATATACAATGTGTGCATATTGATATATATATATATATATACACTATCATAATAATCAATACAGTAAATTTTATAGTCCAATATTAAGTAACATCTTAACAGGTTCATTGGCAGCAATGTTAGTCATAATGAACTAAGAAAAGGCAGATTAACAGATGTTAAATTTCCGGAGGGACATTCAGCTGTTTATTCAACATGATAAGGGGGAGGGTACTTTTATCTTTTCTGTCCCTTAGTAAAAGCTCACAAAAATAAAATAATATGACTTTAAATCAGCATAGCAAAAACACAAATAGGCATGTACTATATTCATACCTCATTCTCCTTCATAATACTTGATTACATAACACAATAGATTAAAGATAAATTACCTAAACTACTTTCTGCTTCCAACTTCACCTAATACAAGTGAAAGATTTGTTCAAAAGTTTATTGGATAAAAACATTTTCCTATTGAAATCAATAGGACTTAGGTCCTATTAAGATTCATTAGACCACAATTTCACCTGCAGTTGGGACCAAAAGGTTTATTTTGACTATTTATTGTGATCTCTTTCATTACAAAGGCATAAAATTTAATGAAGTAATTTCTGCATCAAGCCTAATAACTTCCCAATGAGCTTAAGCACATGATTTAGAGAAACACTCAAGTATAGCTGCTCCATCACTTTGGCTAGAAAATTCTCCCAACAATTAATTATTCTCATTATTAAAAAAAAAAGTCTTTATATAATTTCCCATCCAAATCTGTCTCATTATGCCTTTGTCTGCTACATTGTCTGTGTTTAAAAAAGATAAATTACTCCATCCTGGTATTTTTGGAAGGATTTCCTATGAACTCAAAAGAAACATTACTGGCTTTTTTTTTTTTTTTTTAACTTTACGTGGCCATTCAGGCATGGTGATGGGCAAGATTCCATTAGATATTTTCCTAATTAACACAATTTAGTCTCAGTTGAAGACATAAATGTTCTCTCAAGCAAAGCTGATAAAAGCAGGCTAAAAGAACAAATTATACAAGTGAGCCAAATTAATTCTTAAGGCATAAGACAAGTTGTGTATGTCAAATAAAGTGAAAGGCAGATGATCCAGAATGGGTCTTTTCAAGAAAAGAAAGAAAGAAAAGAAAGAAAGAAAAAAAGAACTATGCCTTTTCCAGTAAAAAGGAATCATAAAACATAAATCCAGTATTGCTCCATAGACCAAATGAATTTTACACAGGTACAACTTAAAATATAAAGGGTAGAATAAATATCAGAATCATTGCTATGATTCATTCAAGTTAATAATATTCAAAGGAGAATCTGGATTAAAATTTTGTCCATTAAAATCTTGTCCAAGTCTCTTAAGGGATGGTAATGTTGATAAACACTTTGCTCATTCAAATTGCCAAATATGTGAAGGTGTTTACGAACTGGTACGCAAGGAGTTTGATACAGTATTTTCAACTCAAGGCCAGTCTATAAAAAGTATGTCTGCATGGAGAAACAGGGAAAAGAGAAGAAAACAGATGCTGAGAAGAATGAACAGGGAAGTCACCCTGTGTTGTGCTGAAGCCCAGCACTGGCGTTCCTTGAGAACAAAACTGATCTGACCGAGGCACGCTCTGCATGATATAAAGAGATCTGATATATCTAATATCTTTCTCATCAGAAATTGGGAGTTTATCTTCCTTGCATATACTTCAGGACAATTTGTCCTTGTCACCTGCTCTTATTTTTCTAAAAAATAAACTCCTTACAAAGCTGTTTTGGACAGGAGAGATGTGAAGGATTTGTTTACAAGCTTATAATCAGCAGCATATGAACTCTACAGTGAGGATAAAGTTACACACAGTAACCTCTTGCCTTATTCATGGAGATCTGAAGTTTGGCCCGTGATATAAAGTCTCAACATGAATGACCTTGTGAGCCATAATTAAAATTCCTTGAAACAAAGGTTTTTCAAAAGTTCTAATAGTTTGCAGCCCTGGCATGTGTAGCCCACGTTACTGGGACACTGCCTTACGCAAAATGACTACAGCTGATATCTCACTGCAGCAAATTGTGGTGTTGAGAGACTAAGTTTTGCTATGGAATAACTGATGCTTTTCACCCACTAGTGTCAGTGTGGGTCAGCTTTTTTCTTACATCAAAATAAATAAATAAAAAATGTAATCGCAGTTTTCCTTCCTTTCACACCTTGAAGGTCAATGAAAATTAATCTTTGCATAAATATAAGTGAAAAATGTAAACTTGGTAATTTTGTCCTAATAAACCAGAATACACAAGACTTTCAGAAATTGTTTCTAAATAAATGGGATTACATCTGATCTGATTTCAGGAAGGGTGGAAACATTTTCATGTGTATTAATAGCACAAACAGAAGAGCCTTTCTACTTTCATAAGGAAGCTGAAAGTTACACTTGAAGCATACTACACAGAATTTAGCTTATGAATGAATGTATTATCTTTTCCCTTTCTCCAAAAGAGAAATTTTCTCTCTTGAAGAAGTATGGACACTCAAACAGAGAAGTTGACTGAAACCTCAGTGCTGGGGAACAGAACCTCATTTTAATGTAAAACTTCCTTATAGAAATGTAAATTTCTTGCTATGAAGTTCTGATATTAAATATATGAGAAACATATATACTTTACATAATGTACATAAAGAAATAACCGATGTTGAATTTCTATTCTTTGTGTGAATAATATTTTAGCCACATAATTTGATTCTTTTTTAGTTAAGTACAAACATGTGAATGATAAAAATATACATTGATAAAAAACTAAAAAGAAAGAGTAACTAAACACGGAATACCTATTGGACACTAACCAGTGAATGAAAACTTATACAACTTGTGTGAAAGATTAGAACTCTGAGCAAATGGAAAAGGGCTAACCTGCAGCACAGGAACAATTACTGCAGTGGTTTTATGGAAAGTGTGTATTTAAAGAGGAATGACACTTTACAAACCAAAAGTGTGGAGATATGTGTGTATATAAATATGCATATGTATGTATATATGTATAAAGACACATATTAAAGAAATGTGTGTTCTATGTGCACATTATATCAACAGACATATAAACACATAAACACATTCATGCACTGTTATCTTCATCTGAACTCTTATTTTCATCCTACTGTTTCAGAGGAAAATATGATCACAGGAAAATGAGGCTGCCAGTTAGTTCACCTTTGTCTAATGCCAGGTTGCTCTTTTTAAAAATGTGCACCTGGAGCCCAGTGCCTCACTGGTGCTGGCAAAATTCTCATTGAGTTTCAAAGGCATCAAATTGCAACCTAACACTGGATTGTAGCAATTCAAGGATACACTTTCCTCATATTTTACTGTACTACTGAATCTTGAGGGGCTTTTAAAGAGATTCTTCTCCCAAATCAATGAAGCTCTAATGCCTGAAATTCTGCTAGGTCCAGTTCTTAGTTGTGCTGCTCAGAGCATGATAACAGTGAGAGCAAAGCTAAAATGCCTTTTCCCTATCTTTATGTAGAAATAGATAACCAGGTGGACAAAAAGAGCAAGTTGCTTTTCAGATTATGACAAAAAGGCATTGAATGAAGAAGCACAAACTGTTCCATGTTTTGTTTCTTTTACCAAGCCAATTGTTCAGTAAGGCAAGGAAGAAGCTTGCTATTGGTCTTTTGTAGGTGTATGCTCTGATTAGTATGAGCATTCTTATTCAGAACACTAGTCAAGCATAATTGCAATCCTAAGGAAGAATGGATTAATATTAAGCTGAAGGGATTTATCATGGATAACTGTAGGAGCAAAGTATATTTCCTCTGTAGATATATTCACATGAATGTTAACACTTTATCTTTATTAGAACATTCAAACATGAACTCATTTCAACAGACCTTTAAATTCAGGGACATGTGAAATTCTTCACTAGAGTAGAGTAAATCTGTAGAAAAAAAATGTATTCCTGACCCTTGGAAACATCCAGCTGCTGCAATGTCACTAAATGGGTGTTTCAAATGATTTCAGTTGTCAGGTGTCCATCAGTGAGGCTGTAAGACTTCTAGAGTAAGAAACTACATCTTAATATTTCTATTGTGATGAATAGAATTGCAGTGGCACTTCTCACTGTGGGATTCATAATGGACACAATGGAAGGAGTGAAGCAGAATAGTGATCTCAGATTTGCTAATGACCTCATCAGGGTTACTTTGCATGCCCTCAATTCAAGCTAACACATGAAAACACAAACATCATTAAGTTGCTCTTTGCAAACCTGTACCTCTAAACTCTTGTTTTCCTTACTCACTTTGCTGTTGAGTTAGATTATACCTTTATTTTCAGTCCAAGTAGGAGGCTTCATGTAACTCCTGGGTAGCCCAGGGAAACACTGTGAGTCACAGACATCCCTCTGAGTCATAATTCCTCTCTTGCTTTTTCCTGTCACCCTCAGCCTTTCCATTTGCTTCTGGTCTTTCCCAGAAATTAATTCCTGTGCCACCTCCATGCCAGCCCAGCTGCACTAGCCAGCAAGTGGAGAAACTGAGCCAAAGACAATGTTCATTCCCTGTTTGTCACCTGGATGTTCCCCAAGTTGGGCAGGCAGCAGAGCCTGCTCAGAGTTCCAGCTACCCTGCCAGTCTGAGTGGCTCATGAAGGAATGCAAAGTGGCTGTGAGTTGTCCTGCTTTTACCCTTTTGTGTGGACATTTAGCTTTTATTCTTAATCTAACGATTCTCATTAGGACCAGAGATACAGAGTCCAGAAGAAACTCTGAACTGCACATGGGTTTCAGTGATTCAAGAAGCAAAAACATTACTGATATGTAAATAAACAAATATAACTAGCTACTGGCAGCAAGTCTCCCAGGGACTGACATTGGCTAATAGGGATCCAGATGGAAGAAAAATGTAGTGTTCAGGCATTGTTTGATTTAATGCATTTATCCACTGTTGTGTTTTCTCATTTGTCAGCAAAAATAAACTTTCTTTTCCAGAACATGCCTGTGAAAGCTGAAAATCTTAGAAGCAATTAAAATCGAACTTGTGAATCACCAAATCCCCATCTGAATCAGTTAAAGAGAAGTAGAAATGTCTCTCCTAGACTCATTTTCACTGCAAATGCTGATTTTTAAGACTCTGAGAATAACCTATTAGAACAACTTAATAACACATTAATTTTCTTACATACTTTTAAATTACTTGGCTCCTGTTCAGAGTTTAAAATAGAAATTGATGTGAAAAGCAAGGCAGAGTTACAGGAGTCTCAAAGAAAGTTAAATTCAGTGCTATAGTACAGATGATAAATGCAGTTTTTTATTAGCTGTGTAATAAAATTTCACAATGAAGATAACATTTAAAGCAATAATTAGAAATTTAGTTTGAAATACTCAAAGTTGGTATACTGACAACTGCTTAAATATATGGAGGACTTTAGCATGTACAGAATTTACTTAGCCAGGGCACTGGTGTAGCTTTCAGGTTACCATATGCTAGCCTTACTTGCAGCTGTACCCTCTCTTTAATGACTCAAAAATTTTTATGGAAGTGATAGCTGCAGTGGGAGGAGAAACAAGGGTTCCCCACACAGTATTAAATTCTCCACAGGAGGTAAAGGAAAAAAGGTTGAATCTTCACCACCCAAAGAAGGAAGTTGAGTTCAGACCTCTTATATCTCAAAGAAAACATGTTCTACCTATTAAGTTAGGAGTGAATGAAGCTATGTCAAGAGAGAAAAACTGAGATCTCATCTCTTGTTTCAAAAGTAGATGATTACCTTTAAAAAGTAAAAAGATTTATAGTTCTGTCTTGTAGATATCTGAAACCCTCAGTTACATGAGGACTGGCATCTCCTGACTAACACATTTCAGTCTTTTAGTTGGCAGTGTGTTGGCTGTTCCCAATCTCTGAGGTACATAACTTAGACATGGAAAGAAGACTTGTGAGCTGATACAGGACCTTAGGCTTCTTTACAGAGGACAAGAATATCTATTAAGTAGTAGAGCCACTGAATTTGGACTGAATCAGTCATTATCTTGAGATACTTTCTTTCTTTTCCTCTTCTATTCTCTCATATCTCACACGGGAGAGATATCACCATATGTAGTTTATTCCCATTTTGTTCCATTTAGATTACAACAGAGAGGCAGGATTTGACTTTTTTTTCATTATATTATATCATATTTGCCTAAAAATCTTCTAAAGTCAAGCTTTTAGTCATTGCTGACCCTAATGAGACATCTGTTCATGAAAGAGAGGACAAATAGGACACAAGAAAATTCATCCTAGTAATTTAATGATAGTTCGCCTTACCGTATGATATTTTCATTATATTACTTTATGGATAGTGGCTTTCCAAGAATATGCCTACTATGATGAAATTTTCCATAGTTTATCTCTCCTCAGCTGTAAATTCTTCATGATTATTATGCAAAATTGATGAGGAGGTAAGGCAAATAAACAAACACATCAATTCAACAAATGGAATATAATCCTACTAAATATTTTCCATATACATTTTTTATCCAGAATTCCTGATAAAATAAATTGTAAAGAAAAAAGTATGCATTTTGGACTTTCCTTTAACAACAATATTTAACTTAAAACTAAGATTAAATCAAAGGCTGTCAATGGAATAATAGTTTTTAATTAAAGTTCCTGAAACTGGGCAGAGACACCATGAAATGTCTCTCTTCAATATTTCTAGTGCATTTCTTAAAGATGCACCTTCATTGACAAAGCTTGTATACCTTGCAAACTGGAAATGGCTCTGTCTCAATACATGCAGATCCTCTGCTAGAAAATATTTCTATAATAAGAAACATACAAGCTTAATTTAGTATGTCTGAAAGTTACTGGAGCTTGGAGTGATCCATGGAGTTGAGGTAATGTGGGGCAAGAATTTCATGGGCTGCTAAAGTTGTTTGGTTAGGATGGGAAGGAGACTGAGATACACAATCCTCATGCTCTTGTCCTTTGGCTGTATAAATTAGACAATGGCTAATAATAATATTTCAGCATGGCACTAGCATGAGGAGCTTAAACTGACTGACTTTTCACAGTTGCCATGCACAAGAATCATGCTGTTGCTTTGACCTCTGTCTTGAAGAGGACACTAAAAATTATATAAATGCAGAAGATACATGTCGGCTTTCCAAATGAGTAAACCAGGCAGATGGCTGATTAAATGAGAACCATATCTTTAATGAGTGTTGTACATCTTCGTAAGTGCTCTGAGATCTCCAAGGGAAAAGTAAAGTCAAATTGCAAATAGTTGTGATACAGAAATTATTAGCTATAATAGCGAAGTATCATTTAAATCAATTTAATCTACACTGTCTCTCAAATAATGGACAGCGTATAGTGCTATAAAATATTTGATTTTAGTTACAACCATAAGCACCTCTGTCATTCTGCTAACCAAATATTCAAATCTTTCTCTTGCTTGAATAAAGCTACTTATGTAAAATTTTAAACCTACATTTTATATATTCACTTTTCAGCCCAATGGGATTTCCATTCCAACTAGCTTTTGACCACATCAAATAAAGATATTTTAAATCTTTTTGCTCTCATGTTGCTTTTTTAATAGGCTGTGTTTCAGATATGAGCAGTGGAACTCAAGATATTTTCTAATTAGTAGACAAGACTTATTCCCTTCTCTAATTTCCATATTTCTAACCATTATTTTTGTCAAACCGAAAGAATAACTTTAGAAGTAACTTTACAGATCTGATTATGAAGGTAAAGGAGGAACAGGATATTATCTTATTAAAAATGAATGACTCAAAAATCCATGTGGATGATGTCAAATGGCTGCCCAAGAAATTTTAGACAGTCATACATGATTGTGTTTGGTCTTCTGTGCTGTCTAATTATAAAATCATAAACTAGATCTTGAATACTATTTTATCTCTATAAATCATTCAGTATAACTCATGTCTCTGTAGTACTATGTGCTTCAGACAACTTAATTGTTTTTCAGAATTATTAAGCCAATATAAGTTAGGAATTTTACATTTGCATATAAAAACTGAATTAATTTCTCAGATGAATAACATTATAAAGCTAGGTTTCACTAGATTACAAGATCAGAAAAATGAGAGATGTCTCATTAAATCCTATAGATAATGCCAGAATAATAGTAATTGCTCCAATTGCTTTAATATTTATTTTCCCAGCAAGAACAGGCAGTATATGGGTATGCAACAAAAATTACATTTAATATGACAACTATTTTCAGGCAAAAGTCAAGCTGTGCTGCCTGGGAACAGAAGAATATTGCTACAGATTTGTACAAATGTCACTCTAATCTCACTCATATCCATAATAGATAAAGGCATTTATAAGATAAAAAATTGTTAATAACTGAAGACATATAGATATGCCAGAATGTTGTAATTCAACTAATATTAGGAAAGCATTGAATTGCTCTCAAAATTTTTATGTTTATGAATATTTGATTAAGAATTTATATACAATTTAAAATATATATAAAGCATTTTAGGGAGAATGATAAATAGAAGCTATGCTAGATTATATTGCCAGATATAAGCATAGTCATTTTTATAGCTGTCTTTAAATAATTCATACTTTTCTAATAAGAATATTTGTATACCTTTCTCGAAAGGAAATAATTAAATATGATGTTAAACTGCTGTGTGTGTAGCCAAAAGTTAGAATTATATACCTATATATTGAATTATATAAAATAAAAACAAAACACCTACTTTCTTTCAAGAGTTAAGAAATACTATCTAAAACCCACCTGTTGTTGTCCTCAATGACAAGTGTATTTCAAAGGGCTACATTATATCATTTGAGAAGTAGATGAGTACTTTCAGACGAAACTCATTAGGAGAATTTAATAGTTAATAATAGGATTTTTAAATGGATTTAAGTGGATTAGATAAGGACTTGGTCACTGAAGTCTCACAGCCTTCAGTGAAAATGTCAGCTTAAATGAAATTTCAGTAATAAAGTCACACATGAACAGTCAATGATTTGTGGTTAAATTGTCTTTGGCTATAATGTACTTGAGCCAAGCAAGAATCTGAGCATTTGAACAGTCACCAACAGGAGGTGTAGGATAGTGTTAAACTAAAATGGCAGAGTTAAAGAAAAGTTTATTTTGTTTTCAGGTCACATTAGACTAAAAAGAAACATGTTGCTTTACTTCTTTGTGAAAAATATATCAATTAGTTCTCATGAACTAAAAAATTTACATGAAGAATTACACTTCTCAGGTATTTCCAACAAAAAATCCTATCCACCATTAATTACAAAATCAGTTCCTATTAGTTTTTACTTTCTATGAAGCATTAAGTCAGTAGGGACGACCCTGCAAACAGAGAATTATCAGTAATTCTAATGGATTGAGTGGAATCACTAGTTAAAATTCTATGATATTCCCAACATGACATCTTAGACATTGCATTTGCAATTATGGGTCTCTATATGTAAGACTTTAATTTAGAACATAATTGGGAATGGTGCTAAAAATGTTATAATGGGATGGATCCCACAAAGTTCTTCCACAGTTATATCAAATATCCAGTCATAATGATGCTCTATGAAAATTGAACGCCTGCAGAGTCCCTAGATACAACCAAACTATTTAAGTGACAGCTGCTTCTCTCAGTTTAAAACTAATTGCTCATTATTAAATATCTCAGAGTACGTTAATTAAACATACTTACATATGTTTCTAAAGAAAATATATCCTGGAAATCTCTTTCTTTCAAAGAATGGAATACTGCTGAATCTATGCTTCTCTCTGCTCCTTTTCCTAAGTTTTTTTTTGCTTTTAATAAAAGCAATGTGATGTGATTTTAGTTGTTAGTGTGGTATTTTTTCCATTTCCAGTGCTTTCTAAAACAGTTAAATCCATTAAGTCAGAGAAAACATTATGCTATATATAACAGAATATCCTTTTCAACCAGAATTACTTTTCTGTCCCGGAGGATGGAAAAAATATGCCTTGGTTAAACAGGATAAAGCTTCCTCCATTTTTCTTTCCTTTTGAATTTAGGCATGTAGTAGCAGCTAAAATGATATATTTCATATGTTTGCTTAAAGTCCAATGGAAAAAAAGTGCATCAGCTGAAAACTGAACATTGATGATGAAAGAGTATCAGAACTGCCTTTATAAATTAAGAGTCTGTTGACAGTGAAATTGTATTAAGCCTGTACATGCCTTTGCATTCAAGAGAGCTGGACTAAATCATGCCAAATAAGAAACATCCTAGAAATTTGAAGGATGTAAGACAACATTATAACGCTCTATCCTGACTCTGTGTGCACAGTACAGGCTGTACTCTTTCAATAGCAACACATATGAAAAGACTCTTTCTTGTACTAGAGATATTATCATAGGAAATGCCATATTATAGGTGTTGCGAGATGAATATTTCTATTTAGACGTATATGTTTACTGAAAAAACTTTACCTTTATTTAACATATATATATAGTGGGTAGGTATATAATACTATTTAACCAATATATATATGGGAGCCCAGATTGATGTCCTCATATCAGCTAATAGAAACTAATTATAATCTCTTTATGCTCTGTATGTGAAGAGTGACTGGAATATATTGAGCTCTGACTAGAGGAGGATGAAGACCATGGTTAGAGCTTATGGGTAAGAATTAAGGGCCAGGCTAACATGAGTGACAGTGTTTTGGGTGTTTACTAAAGGCCACCTGATGAGACCACCCTAATATCTGCTGAAAAGAAAACACAGCTAGGCATGCATAGCCCAGGAGGCTCAATGCAGAGCATTGATTTTTAGTAAATTTAGTGAATGAATCACACCCTGTTGGATTTATGAGAATTGTTCCCTGTAGGATTCATCAGAGAGGTCAAAGATTGGGTGGAAATGACAAGCACTGCACGGTAATAGGTAGCCAGGTGTGCTGATTGATTTGGTACAAGAGAGTTTGAATATGTCAAGCAGCTCCCAGCCTTCAGGAGAGGTTGTTACTGGTGATACACCCTGTCCCAGGCAGAGCAAAGGCCTCCACTGGCTCCTGTAAAACCTTATTCCAGCCTATTTAGCTAATCCAGAGCAGCAGAACTGTACCCCTGCCACTTCCACTTAATTCTCATTCATCACTACACATGCGGGCTGACCCCACACATGTGGGGCCTAGAAAGCAAGCCTAAGAAAGCAATAGGTTTAAACTGAACCTGCACTGATGTAAAGCAGTGAAATCATGTAGATCTACTTAAATTGTGGATGATATACCAATTTACACTGAGTTGCAATGTAAACTGCAATAAATTTGGAATTTGAATATAATTTGAATTGCACTGAGTGGAAAAGATAGTGAGTTTAGTGTACTAAAACTGAGTACTGGGAAACCCAAGTAACTGGCATAACCAGAGGCATGTGTAGCATAGCAAGGAAAATTTTAATTCCTGGATTATTCAGTATCTCAAAATGATAGTACTCTTTCAGAGAGGAGAAAATTTTACTGATGTTGAAATATTTGCTTCATGAATAAGTGTGTAGTCATCCTGGAAAACAAGATGTTTGAAGTATGATGATTGAAATGCCAGGTGTAGACTAGACTCATTTTACATAATTGTATTTATTAAGGAATAAAAGGATCATCATTGCCATCATCAGCCTTAATTCCTACTCTGCTGCTATGAACTTTACATTGATTTATCACACAGAAGTTGTGAAACTGTTTGTACAAATACTTAAATAGTTAAGCCATACCACACAATTTGTCTTAGACTCTTCAGATCTCTCTTCTGTAGAAACATTATAGAAATGGCCAGGTGTGGACAAAATTTGCTCAGGGGTTATTATTGTGCACTTGCCCAAACATCTTTTTGTAATCTATCACTTCAAGGTATACAGGTTGAGGCAAGACATACTCTTATTGAAACAATTGCTGCTGCAAAGCAGGTTTTGCAATCACCGAAGCAAACTCTTCCAATATTGGTGCTTTTTGCTCTGATGATCCCACTTTTGGATGGCTGTGGTGGAGGTTGCAGTCATCACAATACCTCTTGTAGGAATTCAACTAGTCAACTGAATAGGCTGAGTAGGAGAAAAGCAAACTAAATCGCTGTTTTTAATTGTGAATGTCATGTTCTCTCTCTGAATATATACAGCTGCTTATCACTGCAGGTGAATAACAGGACTTCCTGCTGGTAAAGACATGTTATTGCAATATATAGGATGAAAAATATATTGCATCATAAGATGTGGACAGATGTGGGTTTTTGGATCTGTAAAAATGATAAACTGTCTAAGTGATCCATAGTGAAATAAAAAATTCTATCCTTGACTTAGTTAATAGTCCAGGAAACTGGCTATACTCCATGGATCTACTCTCTAGTAAGATGAAACACCAGGGATCTTTACTTCTCAATTACATGATGTGCATGGCAATTGTTATACTCTGTGCAATATTTAAGTGTCCCACAGACTATTCAAAACTGAAGTCTTGGAGAGAAAATTGAAAACATGAGATTTGTTGCTTAAGTTTTGGAGCAGTCTGCAGCATCCTTTGAAAGTCTGAATTTACTGATGGGAGAAGGAGAAAGTAGTTAATGGCTCTTCCTGTCAGGGTGACTTACAAAGGTTAATCATCTAAGATATGCTAACCTTCATATTGTAACAGTTCATCTATTTTCCAGACAGTCCTATAGGAAATGAGAACCTGGCTTTAGAACTTTGACTGGTATTAAAATGACAAGGAAGCCTTTTGTTGAACACTGAGGTATGGTATTAAAATACTGTGTCTAGCTGTATAATATTACATATAACAAAGTCTTAAATCTCTTAATATATTCCCCAAATCAATAAGCAATTTATAGAGCTACAGGAAAACAGCTATCAGGCTTTATAAATAGCAAAATAACAATTTTCAAAATACATAGTTTAAAAAAAAGATATAAACAAATATATTTAATTAATTATTAAATCCAAAATGCTACCAGAACCAAATAGTAAATAATCAGGTATTCAAGTCAGGACATGTACAGTATACAGACTATGTCTTTAAAGATCACTCACATAATGAGAAAAGTGACAGTGGTTTCTATGAGAAGATTATTTTAGATCTGTATTTATTATTGTTACTTCTTTCAAAAAGAAAGAGTACTAACATATAAAAAAAAATTTATATTCTCATTTGGGCAAGGGTATATCTTTTCCAAGACTATATGTAAAAAATTTCTGCAATCCACCTTGTTGTTTCTCACTATTATTTTCCATAGGCCGAGCTGTGTACTCACAATGAGAAGAAATGTCCAGACACATAAACATACACACAGCCTGTTCATCCACATTCTGTCTACCTGGTATCAGACTGAAACTTCTCTGCGGCTATTGCTGTTGTTTGAAATAATAATAATAAGTAGAACACAGCAAGTTGAATATGAGTCAGTAGTGCCCTGGCAGCCAGGAGGGCCAACTGTGTCCTGGGGCTTATCAGGCAAAGCATCACCAGCTGGTCGAGGGAGGGGTTGTCCCGCTCTGCTCTACTCTGGAGTGACTTCACCTCAAGTACTGTAGGAAGTTTTGGGCACCACAATACAAGGATATAAAGCTACTAGAGAGTATCCAAAGGAGGTCTACAAGGACCCTGAAGGGTCTAGAGAGGGAGGCCATACAAGGAGCAATTGGGGCCACTTGTTCAGCCTGGATAAGAGGAGGCTGAGGGGAGACCTCATCGCAGTCTGCAGCATCCTCACAAGGGGCAGTGGAGGGGCAGGTATGGATGTCTTCTCTCTGGTGACCAGTCATAGGACTCTAGGGAACAGCATAAAGCTGTGGCAGGGGAGGTTTAAGTTGGATTTTAGGAAAAGGTTCCTCACCCAGAGGGTGATTGGGCTGAAACAGGCTTCCCAGGGAAGTTGTCACAGCACCAAGCCAGCCAGAGTTCAAGAAATGTTTGGACACATTTGCTCTCAGGCATGTGGTGTGATTCTTGGGGCTCTTCTGTGCACGACCAGGAGTTAGACTCAGTGATCTGTATGGGTCCCTTCCAACTCAGGATATTCTTTGAGCAACAGTATGACAATATTTCAAGTAAAGAGAAATCCACATCTCCTTTTCAAATGTTAGGCAGCTTAAAAAAAAAAAAAAGAAATAAAAAAGAGAACATTTTGAAAAATTGCATTTATCTTGCCAAGTGAGAACTTGGCGTTCAAGGTTGTGTCAAATTCTATCAAACCATACTTCAGAATAATGCAACATAGTTCTTCAGTTTAAATCTGTTTTCAATGTGCTAATGCAAGGCAGTTTGAGATGACCAACTATAGGTGTAGAAAGGCAGCATTGGTTTCCAGTCCAGCAGTTCCAAATAACCAGTTTATTCTCAAATTGCTTACCTTAAATTATATTCCCAATTGCAGAACTTACAGTGTAAGAAATTCAGAATTATTTGGCTATTTAAGATGGGATGAATATAGAAAGAAAATCAAATCTGAGGGATTTTTTTGTAATTCTACATCTTCCTCAAAAATATTGTCACACTTCTATTTCTGATCCTAGTTATAACTACAAGGGTAAAAACAAGGCACAAGGGAAATAGCAGAGATATTTAGATAAATTATCTAAATATTTAATATCCCACAATATTGCTGTTCTTTGTTTTGGTTTTCATCTCAACAAATTGTTTTGAGGATGTCATTATATGAATCTTTGCTAGCAACTAGTTTTAAAATAAGTCAGTCACTTCCTATGTTTTATTTGAGGAGTCTGCTTATGAATTTCCTAGAACGTAGATAAGGAAAACAAAGAGGCTACAACTTCTAATGACAAAAGAGTCAGAAAAAGCAACAAGCTTTCAGGCACAAGGTCTTTTCTGCAGTTCTCTCAGATGTTATGTTTCCACATCAGCTGTAGTATTGTGATCTCACAGCATGACAATTAGCATTTTAGTTAGATTAAGAGAGTCCTACTGAGGAAGATAACCCGTCTGTTCTACTGATTGCAGACCTGAAAGAGGAAGAAAACCACCCATTTGTTCAGTGGATATGTGTCTCTAACTCTGCAACGTGGGACAGCATTTTAAAATACAGCAAATACAAGTCAAGATTACGCAGATATTGATATATCAGTTTAGATGAAACTTTTAGGTTTGCCTCCCTAACTTTCTACTCAGTTGACCTGGATTCTCACTGTGAATTCTCACAAGATGAGAATAATATACCCATCGCTATTCTGGATGTAGCATGAGGGTGATGGGAGTATGTACAGGCGCAAAGCCTGATGAGGTAATTTTATAAAATTATGCCAGAGGAAATGTGGCACAGCCTTACCCACTTTCAACACATTAATCTGTACCATCTTGAAGCCAACTCCAGTGGTTTTTTAGGAGTTTTGAAGGTTTTTTGTTTGCTTTTTTTTCTATTTTTTTTTGAGGTGAGATGGGAGGAGACACCAAGAAATTCCTTTCTTCTTTTCCTTTCCTCCTACCCCCTTGAAATTGTTCCAGAGAGTGCTCACAGAATACTTCTTTTCTCTTATAGGTCCAGCAAGGGTCCTAAGAGCACATAACTACAGGTATCACTCAAATGGACTGTGGAAACATAAACAACCAGAAACTGGGTGTGGATTCATAAAAATCCAGAAAAATAACCTCATCATACTATTTTATGAATCAAAAAGAAATACTCTCCCTGAACTTGATTAGTAACCACCTTAGTAACCTTAACTCAGCTTTACTTCCCAAACAGTAAAAACATCAGCATGCTTCTAATACCTTGAGGATAGTTAGCTTTGAACAGAAAGAAAGAATTAACATTTGAGAAGATCACACATCTTCACTCTTCTTCACTACACTGTTAGTTTGGATTTTTACAAGGTTCTCATTCATAAAAAAAACCTTAGCTTAAGTTTAGAAGTGCTCCAAACAAAGGGAAAAGCCCAGTTTGGGCTGCGGTATATGGACTAGTTCTGGCCTAATTTTACAGTGAGGATACAGTGAACACAAAACTAATTGAGCTTCCAAAAACACAATTGCCTCAAAATCTGGAAAAGATCACAAGAGACTTAGCCAACTGAAGCACTAAAACGTCAGAGGATATGTTCACAGAAGTCCCAAACACATGTTCATAGGATATGCCGAACTTGAGCTTCCTCATGTGATATATAGCTCAAATCTCATCCAACTGATTTTAATGCATACAAGAATTAATACAAATGTGATGTACATTTAAGAAGGAAGTTCTTGTCCTTTCTCTTCCCATTTTCCTATAGAATAGTTTTCTATAACTATTTGGTCAACACCTGAAAGAGAAGTTAATCTTAAAATTATATAGAATACAATGTATTCTTCATCAGATATTTAATTATGTACTGATTTTTACAACTCAGAACAAATCCCACATATTCTTATATCATCATTCATCCTTATAAAATCCTTATCCAAAGGAATCTATGCTTTTAGCACAGAAACCAGACACAAGAGTATTCAATTTAGACATGCTGAGCTTGGGAAAACAAAAACATGCCACTTATTCAGTAGTCATGAATGGTCTATTGTGCTGTTCAATTATGTCACTCTCCTTCCAGATTATCCAAGGAAAGAAAAAAAGTTTCATCTGTTATTAAACTCTGGATAGCCTGAATAGTACATTAGAAATATAGTCTATCAACTTTTCCAAATAAATTTGACCCAGGAATTTATTGCATATTGAGAGCTTACATTTTTCTTAGATCAAAAGTTGAATTATTTTAACTACAATTCAGTCGGTGTTTGCCCATGTCTCAGAGTTAACATACAACTTACTGCTAATGGAATTCTTTAGACCTTTTCCAGGTTCCAGTGGAAGTTTAAAGGAATAAATAAAAAAAGTAAAGCTCATCTCTGAAAGAAGTTGACAGCTTTGGAAGCCAAAAGTAAACCTGCTCCTTATTCAGACATTAAATAAAAATTACCCTAAGCAACAACTGATACTTTCTTGAAGTTTGAAGCACGCACAACTAAAATGTAATAACTCATTGAAATTAACTAAATTCCCCTAAATTGGTTTGTTAAGTCAAAGTAAATCCTGTACCTTGAGCTGAAAAGTTAACTGCTGCTTTCTGTATTTTCAAACTTGTTTTCAACTTTAAAATAAGCAGACATGACAGCAACTCCTCTGTTCTAAGCTCTAAGCTTTTCTTCATCCAGACTCCCCAAAACTGAGCAAGAGGCATATGCCACAAAAGAATGTGTAGAAATACTTCTATGGTATACAAGCAAAAAGCAATACATAATACAACTGTTGAAACAAAGTATTTATATTCTAAAATATAAGAAGTGCATATATTTCTTGAACTGATGTCTGTAGAGAACATGGAGAGAACCATAAGGACATAGTACTAATTTGACTGGAGAGAATGTTAATAACACAGTCTTGGCTGAGATCAGTGAAGGTACAAAAAAGAATAATATTATATTAAAAATATATATTGAACATCTCTTTTGTGAACTGATTATTTGGCATAATAAAGAAAACATATAAAGAAATACTGTTTTGCATGTTAAATGATTCCTTCTGGAATGGCTTGTTCTGAAACATGTCTAAGGAAACATTAGTAGGAAATTGAAAAAATAAGTATACTTGAGACATTAAGTAATAGTGACCACAACAGAATTAAATTTCATTCTCTTAGGGAATAATATTTTAAAAATTAAAAAAAAAAAAAAGAGAAAAATTAACCTTATGATCTGACATTTCAGAAGACATTCAAAACCAGAAGCAAAACTTGTAGTAAAAATAAAAGAACAGACATAAATTAAATCCTTCTATTACTAGTTAGAAGCTACTTAAACACATGATACCAATCATATGTATTTCTAGACCTTAAAGAATCAGGAAAATTCATTTTAAAAACTCCACTAGCAAAACAACAAGTCTTAGACTTTTCTTTTTTTTTTTTTTTTTCATCAAGCAGAAATCTTTTCAAAAGAAAGAAACAGCCTACTGAACCCAACAGAAGAGAACAAACTATGGACATGAACTGATGGGGTTTTGATGCATGACCAAGCTATGATGAGATGACAAGTTAACATGGCTCAGCTGACTTGTGATGAAAATGAGTCCAAATCAAGTAATTCTGGCCTCAAATTAACAATTATTCTGTGAAGTTTCTTTCTTTCTTCTTACAGCACTCTGTAAACATGCACCCAGATGACACGTGACTTGTTAAACCATTGCAGACTCTGTTCCCGAGTCCTGCATTTGTGATTTCCAAATCTACAGTAAAATCTGAACAATGTGTAGCCAAACTCAAACCCAGGTAAGTCGTCTGCAGGATGTGAGTCATGTACGCTACCTTGGAATAAACGAGCAACTGAACGTTTGCCTTGCAGTTGTTCTTCACCACAATAATTTAAGGAAATAATTGTTCAAGACAGAGCTGTTTCAAGCAATAATGATAAGCCTCTGTCCTAGAGAAAAAGCATCACTTAAACTCACTGATAATGTATTAATGTATTAAGTTTTTAGCACTTATTGACGTTCATCAAAAAATGGAATTTTGCCAAACTCGGAAACTCTTCTAATGGTGGATCAGTTTCCAAAACAGCAGGTAATATTTCCAGAAATAGATGCAAAGCTCTTTCAATTTAATGTCCATTATTGTTTCTAAGAATTCTTTACAATGCTGAAGACTACAATTTTTTTAATTTTTAAAAAGTAATTTTTAAAAAGTAATATTTATTCTTAAACTTCAAAAACTAGGACTTCAAAGAAAAATGCTGTATTTCAATTCATTAATACGGCAGTCATCACTAAGACAGTTCACATGAAATTTTTGAATTAAATACTTAACTATGAGCAAAACAAAGCATTCTTGTGGAGACTAGAGCTGCAGGACAACACCCATCATTTACCCTTTCAAAGTGTTGTTACTGTTTCTGACAACTGAGAGACAGCAAGCCTTGCTTTAACATTCCTAAACTATCTGCAAAATAGAAGTTAATTAACAGTATCTAGATAAACATTACAAAAGAATAAATGGCAGCAGTTTAAGGAGAAATTTGGTTTCATCAGTACAGTAGAATTTTTGGAATGCATTTCCAGCACAATCAATAAAAGGAAAAAAGGTTAATTTATCTAACTTAGTATATCAAAGCACTTTAAATAAAATGCTGTACTTAAGTACTTTGGAGGTTACTGATAAATAAAACTGCTTGTTAGCACAGCATATAACAATTTATTACTAGTTTATCACTCAAGGCTGTGAATGACACCATCTAAGATAATACAAAGTAAATAGAGGATGTTTTTTTGTTATTATGTCTAAATTAGAATGTGCTCAGATACCCATAGATTTTATTTTTTATCTTGCTTGTCTACACACTTGTCAGCTGCTAGCATGAGCAGCTTGGTTTTTTAACTGTTCATGTTAACAAGTCTTTCGGTAAAAACTTACTGATATAGTGGGTTTGATTTAGGGTAGATGAAGCTTTGTCTCACTAGCCCAGCTATCTGATCTTCTTTAAAAGTTCTAGTCCATACATTTAGCTTGTGAGAATGACCAGTTTGGAATGACCAAAGGAGATAAATGATCTATCATAGTAAAGATTATTTGATTCTCTTGTGACGAAAATAAGTCTAATTTAGTAAGACAATGAGGTGTTCTGGAACACTCTGCCAATTGGTGACGTGATCCATGTTCCCTGTGACACATGAGATCCTGCTGAGCAATTTCAAATTTTGTGGGAAAAGGGTGAGGAGTAAGGGCAGTCTTCAAAACATTAAGTTTGTCCAAGTTTCATGAAAATCACTGGTTAAGAAATAGAAATACTCCTTAGTCCTTTAACCATAAAGGAGAACCAACTCATTATCCAATTAATACAATTAGCAGACAACTAGTCAATTAGCACATGCAAACTGACTGGTCAACAAGCACATGCAGACACAATTATACCTCTGCTACTTTTGGCCCACCTGGGGAATCAAAGAAGTGGTTAATAAGTAAAAAGTGTTGAAGAAATACTGTTAAAGGTTACCTGAGAGGGAGATTCTGAAAGGGAGATTTAAGTGCACGGGATACAATTCTATGTGCTGCAGTAGGAAAATACTGGGGATAAAGAAAGGTGAGTACGACTTTGGAAGAATTAAGTTTTTTGTTAATAAGTGAAGATACTAAAAAAGCTAGTGATAAAGAAAAGGTCTCAGACTACTTCAGCAGAGGAAAAAAAGGAGAAACTCAAGGGACATGTGATATAAGGATATAGGAGGCTGGAATATATTTCTTTCACTTTTCAAGTTTGTCTTCTGCTTTAATTTTTGCCTGCCATTGAGACATGTCCTAGTTCATGTTTCCTATTGTCCGTGTCACGCTACTCAAAGTCTCACTAGGCAAAACAATAGGTATATGGAAGGAAGTTTTATTCTCACACATAGGTTGTATAATTCCATTGGGAAAAAATTTATGAGATTTAGCAAGACAAATACTAGAGGATCCCAGGAGCTTGTTGGAAATTTATCATAAAGTTTCAAAATGCATCCGGATTTCTGAAATCTAACAGACTATTAAGACATTATTGGTGATCCAATCAACCCAACAGAGAAATCCTCAATGAAAGGAAAGTTTTCATCTTTCCCAAAAGAAAGAATTTAATTATAAAAGGATTTGGTTTGTAGAAGTTATGGTACTCATGTTTTATGGGTACCATAACTTCTACAAACATCATATCAGATCTCTGGAGTTCACCATCCAAGCTAGCTACCAGCAGTTGTGAGGTCTTTATGAGGGTTAAAAATCAGTAAATCCTGAGGGTTAGGAACAAGTCTTGTCCAATCAACAGAATTAAGGTCAGCCTAAGGGCTTTCTAATCCAATTATGCAACCTGCTCTTGGGATCTACCTTCACCCTTTAGTGCTCTCAGATGCATTTTTAAAAGTCTGTAAACAATTCTATAGTGAGTAAGTAGTATCAGCATTATTACAATCCCTGTGAAAGCAACCCAGAATTCCAAGATGCCAACAGAAACACACTGTTACCCTGTGCTACTGTAATGCACTTGGAAGCATAATTATGGGGCTCAGGTGGATGCTGTAATGCCTAACCTCTGCCATCAAAATTACAATGCCTGCAAGAGCAGACTTTAGAGACTGAAGGACCAAAGACTTATAAAGCAAAATCACTGCAGCAAAATTTGTACAGAAATCAGCATCTGTAGAAACTTGCCAACAGTTAAACACAGAGGCAACAAGGCTGAATCAAGGCTACAGTCATTCATACAGTGCATGACTAATTCAGAAGAACTCTGAAGCACCTTTTCATCATAGACTAGAAATATACTTTCTGAGCGTTAATTTATAGTTTACACCATTTAAAATATAAAACATGCTAGGACATGACAAGTTTAACTTTCACATATACCCCATGGGTCCCTACAACACTCCCAGGCAATAGTATCAGATATCAGTATATGTCAATATGTCTGTTACCTTTCAACAATCCCAAGGTAGAACATTTCTATGCTGCTATCAACTTCACAGCACAATTCAGGAGCTGTTTCACAAGAATGTATAAACATTAGTTACTATTATTTTCAAATCTCCATGCTGTAAGCTTTTTGTTTTGTTTTACTTTTAAATTAAGAGGACAAGGAGTTTTCAACAGCCCAGAGATCTAATTTTACAGCTCAAGGGTTTTAGTGCTATTATACACTAAAGCAATAAATGTGAAACCACACAAAAAAAATTCCAATCCATTAACCTGATATTATGAAGTAATTTGTTACATTTTCTAAGAAAGTTAAGGGGCTGTTCCGTGTCAAGAAAATTACAGAGACCACATATAGCACTTGTAATATCTGTTTCACAATCCTAAATGACATGTACCCACACATATTACAACCTCTATAAAATCATCAGAGAAGCATCTTCTAAAAATACCATTTTCTTGATAACAAAAGAACGTGGCAAGCTGTAAGTATCAAGTTTTTCATAAGTGTTTAACCATAGAATAAAGTGGAAAGTGAAATTATACACATTAATCAAAATTGTCAGCATTTAGTGTTGCTTGGTAATGCTGGGAGTACGGGCAAAATAGAACAACTTTTGTTATTATTGACTTTAATCAACCACGCTACAAGGATTGCCTCAAAGAATCTATATCTTAGACTTTGATCTTGCAAAAAACCCCAACTTAACTTTTAATCAATAGACTAATTTGTCTAATTAAAGGTACACACACACGACCAAATATTTATAGAATCAAAGTTTTAGGATATAGTCTAAAAAGCCACTTTGTGTGCTGTGGAAATAACAAACAGCTTGTATATAACCAAGATTTTTACTGCTTCTTGGTCTCAGCTCTTAGCTGAGCTCTGACAGGAAGCTGTGAGTGGTTCATCTATTTCAACATGATAGGCCATCAATTTAGTGTAAACCAAAGCTACTTAACCTAAGCATATCAAGCTTAATCTAAATTAGCATATTGTGCACCAAAGCAGATGCAGAGCACAGAGTCATTACTGTGGTCCAGAGATAGCTGTGTTCAGCAGCTGTGGGAGCCACTTAGGTCAGGTGACTACACCTCCATCCTCAGCTTCCAGACCATTATTAGATCAAAGAAATACTAATTAATAATAACATCTTCACTTATACTTTATCAGGGCAATAGTGCTGCTGCTTGTAAACTCTGCAGTAAGTCATTCCTGGCAAAGGGTTTTATCCTTGGATGTGCAACATACTAGACTTATCATCAGACATTCAACTCAAATCCATCTTACCTGCTTTTATCAGACTGTAAGCAAGGCCTGTGCTTTAAGATGACCATTATCTTCCTAAACTCAGGAGAGATGTAAGCACACTTTTAGATGTAGCGTAGCAAACAAATGCATCACCTCTTTCAGAAAGAAAGGTCAGGAACAAGGAATATCTTGTCAACCTTTTCATCTCAAAAGTTTGTGAGAGATTCGCCATTGTCCTTAGTAACAATGAAATCAGGTCCCTCTTCTATTTTTGTATTAAAGGGTTCATATATTTAGCAGTAGAATTTAAGGATAGTGTGCTACATTCAGAGCTATAGTTGGAGAACCACTCTTTACTGTAACTTTGTCTTCTAAATGTGAAGTGCTTATTTACAAAAAAATCAAGTATTTTAGAAACTAAATAACCTATTTCAGTGCTTGAGTGTTAACCCACAGAAGCTGCAGTCACTCAACAAGAAATACTATGGAATCAGTAAAGAGCCTGGGACTGTGTACAGCCTGGTTCTGAGCTATAATAAATGCTCAACCTGCTGAATACTTTAACACCATCTCAATAGCATGTTTAGAAACGACTATGATCCCAGATGCTTGTGTAACCTGAAAATATGCAGGAGGACATGGCCATGCCTAAGATAAGGAGAGAAGAGAAAATAATGACTTAACTGCATGTAAACACAGGCACGTAAAGACAAGACATTTTTTAAGCAGCAACATTAATAAGAACAAGATCTCTAAGACAGCTTACGTCTTTCTGGGCTCCCAGACAACACATATTTTCAAGCTTTGCATCATACCATTCTAAATCAACCTAGATGAAATATTTAATATATAAAGGAATGGGTTTATTTTCCTTTACTCTTGGCTTTTACCAATACACCCACAGGAAAGCACTTGGCTTAATCATAACTAAAGAGTTGCAGGAGCTCATGGAATTGAGCAATGCTTGCTAACCTTTAGCTTTCTGGATGAAAAATGACCTTCAGTGATGACCCCAGTGAATAGTGCTATCAGGAATAATTCCCTCACATCAAGTAACCTATTATTTTACTATTATTAAGTTTTAGTAACACTGCTGGGAGAAACCATCTGTTAAAAGAGAAACAAGGTACTAACCCCTAGGTATGTGGGGATTGTTGTTTTCTGCAATCAGTTTAAGGCACTTTTCATTCATTTTGTACAATTTCCTTTCATCAGTGTCAGAAAGATCAGAATAAGAAAAGGCCAACATCCCTGTGATGTTTATTGCACATCAACAAATAAAAGATATATTTACAGCTGCATTCAACATTTTACTAGGCCTATTAAACAAATGTGTTGTAAGAGAAAGCCTATAAAGCGAACTTAGCAACAGTAAAAAGCCCATTGTTTGACTCCCCACAGAAGCTTCAATTGCTTCACAGTATGAAGTCAGGAATCCTTTAGATAAAAATAAACACAGAAGAAGTAGAGAATAGATACATTAAGAGTGTTAAGACGAGTGAAATCTTTTGCTGAATGCCTATCTTGGAAGCGCTGGTTCCTTAGTTTACAGAGTTACTTTGCAAATAGTTTGCAAAAAAAAAAATTGATCCCAAAAAAACATCATCTTACTGGAATGATCTGGCTGACAACCTTTTATATTTGTATGCAAATATATTTCAGGAGATTTAAAATAAAATAAAAAGAGAGGGTAAACTGCAAATGTTGAACTGAACAAGTGAATTTCCCAAAACCTGAAATTCTTCATTACTGATGAGGTAAAAATGTTAGCAACATGATTTCACAAGGATCATTAACAACTTTTTTTCTTAGCTGCCAAATCACAGTCTGAAGAGCAATATATATTGCTTGTCATCAAGTTCTTATAAATAATGAGCATCTTCTGCTCAGGCTGAAGAGCTATGAGAAGTCATCAGTGACATCTTTTAGTTTCTCCCAGTTTTGGCTAACAGGTATTGTTTGATTGAGTTTGGATTTTTTTGATTTTTCATAAAAGAAACTTTTGGCCTTTAGTTTTTTTCTGCATTTTGACATTAAGTATTCACAGGGATCTTTTGCACAATACTTTAATCGATCGCACAAAGGAGACAAGTCTCATATTTGTCATATAATCTTCCTTGACTGGAAATGTGTCCTTCACAATTAGGTTTCTGATATGAAAGCTTGTGTCAAGCAAATTCAACTAAGAATGTTAACATCATTTTTGAATGTTACATGTCTATGGCAAACTAGTCTTTGCCATTGGACCATTACAGGGTTTCCTTGGTGTTGACTTTTTAACCCGCAGGAGTGCTCAAGACTTCAGTTTTTAAATCATTCCTTGATAACAGAGATCTAAGTACCAGAACTCAATCTGTAACAGGCAGACGAGTTACTGCACCATGTTTTTCCATGGAAGGCAAAGAGGCAACATGACAGACTATTTCTGCTCCCTGGTAAAAGTAATTGATTTTGGATTGTGGAGTTTACAAGGTAAAAGGATGGCACTTTCATAGGGCAAATGAAGTTTCAGTCTGAAACACAGCACTGCATTCAGGAAAAAATCTTAAGCCATTACATGTAACTGGATGGCTCTTACTGACTTTTAATAGGAGCTGAGCAGATTCTGATTGACAGAAGCGGTAATAAAGCATGCCAAGTACTCTACTGAGACAAGGTAGCAAGAGATGACAGAAACAACAGCCAATTATCTGCTTTCACCTGAGACTAATAAAAAGTAATTTAAAGATGAGATTCAACTTTTATTCCACCAAAAATTACTTTTCAGCTACACGAGTGATCCAAGTTTTGCAGCTATTGGCTACACACACAGGCTGGGTGTCATGCCAGGGCCAAGATGTTTGGCAGGCATCCCTTCGTTGACAACTTTGTGGTTGCAGACCTCCTGTATATACTTGCACAGAAATTGTAAAAGAAACCTTTGACATGCACTCTGGAGGTCCTGTGAATTGCAGGTGAAATAAGAATGAGTATAAGAAGAGCAACAAAGATTTGTCACTAAGATTTTATATTCACCAAGAGCAGTGTAGCTAAACAGTGTATGTAAATGCTCAATTGCAACATGCTGCAATTTACAAATCCTTTGAAAAGAACATCAAAATGGTACCAAGAAACCCTGAGAAAAAAAACAGAGAAACCATTCCTTGTGTTGGCAATGTTGTTTCTTCAAAAGAAAAACCCAAAAATCTATCTCAAAATACTTTTGCTTGGGTGATTTTTTACAGGCATGAAAATCACCACTGACTAAGAAAAAAACCTGAATACATAATGATACATTCCTGCTTTACACTGTTTGCAAAGGAAAAAAAAATAGTCTTTCGACTGCTATAAAACAGTTTGCCAAAGGGATGCAGCATGAGTGAAAGCATATCAATTTATAGCTGAAACTAACAGAAGATGCTTAGAGGAGAAGCACATTGAAGACAGCTTTCAACTGAATTTTTTTAACAAGGAGAAATCTCTTCCAAAATAAGAATTTGTAGCCTTGAGGATGATCAGAAGATCTGACATCAAGGGAAATAGGAATTTTTCTATTTGTGAGATGATAAAAGTGGGGAAACAATAAGTTGGTAATATTGGTTTTTGAAGCTATGCTCTGACAGAATCCTGATCATTTCATTTGCCTTAGTGTATGTAACAACCTCAGTAGATTCAGTTCCTTAAACTGTACCTTGGTGATGGCAATTTAAGTTTTTCACCAATTTAAAGATGAAGTTTATTTTTAAATTTCTCAAATATTGTTTCTTCAAAGTTAATTATGTCCTTTCTTTACAGGAGTTTGAAATTACAGTTGAAGTGCACTACAGATGTTTTATAATGTAACATTTTCATTCTTTTTCTCTTTTAACATGTTCTTTCATGTTTAATCCTGAATCCTTAACTGATTTAAACAAATGCCAAACATTAACTAACCAATACAAAACATTTTAAATAGTATACTCAAGGGGGCTGGTTTGTTGGGTTTTTTTCCCCTGTAAAATGAAGATTATTATCTATAACCCTTCAGGCTATGAGTTTTTTTAAGAAATTATGCTTTTTCTAATTAATGCTGTCTGCATGCTATAACTGCATCATCTTTGCATGCCTATATGAAGAAAACCAAGGCAGCAGTTTTAACAATATGCAATATTTCCACTGTACACTTTTAGAATATTTATTGACCAAAAGTTTCTCAAAAGGCCTGACACAGATGCTCACCCTTGCACATCATCCTGTAAATCATGTAAACAGCATTAATCTTGTTTTCATTTCAGTAAAATGTAACACTTGCTTTCAGTGAAATAATGATGAGTACGATATCTGATAAAGAGTTTAAAATAGCAGATGGTGTTATCACTTTGAAAACAGGGAGTTAGCTGCAGAGAAGCTACAGCATGCAGGATATTCTGGTCTTGCACCTTCAGATGGTACTTAGTTCTTTAAATCAAAAACAGGCAAGTGATTGATGTTAGGCAGCAAACCGTCTGCTTCTTGCATCCCCGGCGGCGGTGCTTATCGCTTCGGAGTTCTGCTACAGCAATACCTACAGAAGCCTTTGTCAACAAAATGCAGTTATGAAAGGAACTAGCATGAATTCTCTGCCAAAAATATTCCTGTCTCAGTGAGCGAGTCACTCCAGGATTACTTGTAAGCACTCCTGAACTTGCTGGCAGGTAGCTCTTGTGATATGGATGAGTAATAAACTTAAATCTTGTCCTAACTCTTGGTAAACAATCAGTTGCTTGTCCAGTGGTAGATGGGATGTAAAACTCTCCTCTCTGCCCTAGAAGTGGCCTAGAGTGCATATTTCTCTAGGACATTTCTAAACTTAGATTGAATTCTATGTGGCCTTGAGAATTTGAGTAAGACAGTACTTGTCATTTGGTTTTTCAAAACACTCTTAATTCTGGTTATCAGCCCTTATAGCCAGACACATGTAGATGTGGAGCCATAATACAGGACTTTACTTCTTATACCCTTGGAATTATACTGTTCTTTAATTCACGGTAAGAAATATAAAAACTTCAATCTGTTATATATATATATAACACATGTTTTAAAGATACATACACAATATCATCTATCTTTTTTAGACATCGACTTCTCTGGACTATATGTAAGCAAAGACCACAAGTCAAATCCTTATTATGGTACAAATTCAAAGTGATTTACATTGAGCTGAATTAACAACTTTCTTGAACTTGAATTTGCTTTGGTAGGAAAACTAATCTTTCCTAGTCATTCAAAACCAAAATTCTATCAGAGTGAAAGCTGTTAAAAATAGAAAACATTTTCGTGCATGAAATTGAATAAGTCATGATTCAGTTATGGGTTATGTGGCTAGTCATTAATTATCCATGATTTATGTGGCTAGTTGATTACTAATTGAAAATACTATTCTTGTATTAAATATATCTGCCTACTTTAGAATTCAGAAATGCCTGTCTAAAAAATCCCTACATTTTTATTACTAAATTTAATTGTTTGCCCCTGAGTAAATTTTACTGCCACCTAGCTACAGAACAGACAGAGTAAGATACCATGGATAAGCATGGTGAAACTCTTAGTGTTGGTTAAAATAAATTCTAAATTATAAATATCAAGAAAGCTAAAGTAGGTGTGCTGAGACTCTGGTCCCTACAAATGGCAACAAAGCATTTTTTCTGCTGTAACAGATCTCAGCAGCCCTCAAAGATTATTAGTCAGCCCTACTAAACTTAAATTCTTCTACATTAAATATTTTATATTATACTTTTTACATACTAAAATCTGAATACATGGAAAATATCACTTTTTGTCTGCAAAATTTCATCTCTGCCTTCCTTAGCTGTCTGCTGCTTTTGTTTGAAGTATTTATGCTTGGAGAATAAATTTTTTAACCCAGATGAATTCCTTTTATGTTCAGTCTTCTCCTTCTGCCTGCTGCAGCTTGACTTTACTGTAGAAAGTGGCAAGCAAGTAAAAGAGAGATATTTGGATGGGTAAGAGAGGCACAACTGCTTCTTAACCATACTTTTTCCAGACAAGAGCAGTGTTCAGTGCATAGCTACACAACCTGAGGTCAGGTAATGCCAAAATTTGTCAAGTCACTCAAGAGCAATGCTATGGGTAAAACAGAAAACAGATCCCTCAAGATCTGCAAATCACTGCACGTAACTAACTGTAACAGATCCCATTGCAGCAACAAAATTGTACAAACCACTCATCTCATTTTTGTACTATATTACCTTTGTTCTTTACCATATTCATGAAGTAGAGAAAAAAATAATCCAAAACCAGCTAGAAATACACAGCACACCATGCATAATGCTTGAATTATACAATTACATCTTTCATGGGCCTTTCAGGTCCTCATGCTTCCAGTGCAGCTCTATTAGGCTTATATAAATATATCCCTCCTGTCCTCTGGAAACCCAATCCATTTCAATCTGTAATGTAAATAGTTTCTTTTTAACACACAGTGTGTGTTGATTTCACCTTAATTGTATATTTCCCATTGCAAGAACTCAAACTGTGGGATACTGGGAAAGAATTTACCCAGCAGCCTATAAAAAGTAGGGGCTGAAGCTTGGATTCCATTAACACCTCATTAGCCAGGGTCTGTACCATATGTAAAATGAGCTAATGATTTTTAAATGTAGTTGTCAACCTATAACTTAATCATGTAGAAATCTATTTCTCTGTAATATTGAGCAAGATATAATACATTTTTATCTCTACAAATCAACATGAAGCTAGTGGAGTATACAGATCTTAGCTGGTCATCATCAAACACTGACCTTTAGTGCAATCATACCATTAATACCAGAAGTGGTCCTAATTGCAGTGTAAAATTTCTAATAGTCACAAGCTGATGGTTTGAGGAAAACACCTCCAAGTCCTGGACATAAACATAGTTCAACTTACTAAAAATGAAGTTAGAACCATAACATGACTGCAAGGTGGTTATAGGATTGATTTCTAATCTCATATGAAGGAATGGTAAAATCCACATTTGAGTTTACTGTGAATAAATACCATCTTCTACCTCACCTAAAATCACCATTACTGTTTTGCATTGACTTGACAGGTTTAACAGTAGTTCAAGAATGCAGGACTTTCATTAACTCCCACTGAAGCAGAGTAAATGGCCATAGAGTCAAACAGGGGTTGCACAATAATTGGCAAGGGGATTGTGGTATTCCTATCCATCAGGCGACCCCTCTGCACCAGGGTTAGGACCCAATCTTGTTGCTGTGGTTTGGGAGACACGTGTGCCCTGCAGGTGAAGGTCTGGTTCACAGTGAGAGGAAAAGGTTCTTATTCACTATCAGATCACTAGCTCACTTTCACTAAGCATCACTTTTAAAGAAAAAAAAAAGAGAATTAGTGAATTTATAAAAATCAAAGGAGTCTCTAATTTGTGGAAGCCTTCTTCTGGCTCTTTAAAGAAACAAGACTTTAAAGTAGACTAGTTAAATATTCTTTCATAACAAAAAAATCTCATGTCCATAACCTCATCACACTCGTTGCAGAAGCCTTTAACTTTCCAATCAGCACTAGCAGATCTTGCAAAGGTCTGAATCCCAATTAGACACCAGCATCTGCAGTTCTAAGGGGAGGCAGTGAACAGACCCACTCACTTTCATGTTTCAGGGTCTTTGCAGTGTAATTTTTAACTGAGTTTACAGCTACTTTACACATGCGGGCTTCATCCTCTGTGCAACTTTGTGCTTAGAGGTTTGCACAACCACTTCTTTTTAACTACCCTGCACCTCCCTGGTACCCACAGCAGTCTTTCCACTGAGTAAAAGCAATTAAGATGAGGGACCCTCCTGCTGTTTCTGTTTGATTAGTGAATGCAGCAGCAACATTTGCTTATTGTCTTCATGCTTGGTTGCTACATTCTTTTGGCTGGGAGGATTGCAGGAGATGTTCCCAGGGTGGCAGGCAGGTATGCCATTTCCAACCTTTGGCTGGGGATACGTGGTCAGGCACTCACTGACTGCAACACTGCTTGTAAAATCAGTCACATTTTGTAAGTGTGAAAAATGAGATGGGGTATTGTACAAGGTGAAATATGTATTTTCATGGGAGGGAATTTATGAGGACAAATCTTCCTGTGCCATTGGATCTGAGTGAACTGCCATCAGGCAGGGCCCTCATTTGGCCCTCTGTGAGAAATGGATAGTTTAAGATCGCTTTGAAAATATCAGAGTTATGATGAGTTATAGCCAAATTACTAGCTCAATGCTGAAAAGAGAAGTAGTCTGCAGTGAAATGTACACTGATTCCAACCATCAGAAAAGCAATTAGTACTACACATGACCAGAGAAGCAGTTAATTGTTGCAGCACCATAGTGGGGAGCTTGCCAAAACTGGCAGTTAAGACAAAGTCCTGAACCAACACAACACTAGGTCTATTTGTCTCATTTACTGTGCTTTTCTCATCTCTCTTTCCCATCACAGGCAAACAAATGTCAATAATAGTTATAGCCCTCATAATTACATCCAGAAATAAACCAATTTTCAAATGCAGATTTTCAACAGTAAAAGATGTAAAAGGATTATATAATCAGCATTCCTACTGTACTCTGAAACCATAGGTTAAAACATGAGTGGGTTATATATTAAGAAAGGTCATTATTTATTTCATTTAGAGCAATTAATTTTTTACTTACAAGAAAGCTTTTCATGACAAATATTTATTATTTTAAAATGTGTTTCACTGCCCTATAAAAGCAAATCCCATTTCTTATAGCTTCCTAGCAAGACATTCAGACCAATTATCCTATTCAGCTTCTCCCTTCCTTATAATTGGTAATTTAGCTCGCTATATAAAACACAATTAAACCTTGTTTAGAGTAAACCTGTCAACACATGGAACTCTGGCTGATGTTAATTCCTAAATCTTATCCATACTTACAGTAAGTGTTCTAATGTACTTCACACTGATGCAGCTTAGTTATCAATTGCATAACTACCAGAATGTTCTTGAGTAAATTAGAATTTGCTCATTCCCAACTATGTCAGCAAAAAGGCATTTTCATCTATGCATAAGAGGTAATATCAAAACATTATTGATTGGCTAATCATCAGTTTATCTTGTATATTTACATTTTTTGCTCCTACTGCAATAGTTATCTATCATACATATCTAAGTATATAACCTACAAATGTACATAATGCTGCAGAGAACTGAAATGCCATGGTTGTGCACAGGTATTTTTACATATATACAGGATTAAACCCAAATCATAGGGAAGAGTTTAAATCACATGCATTCCAGAACTGAATAAGGACACTCTGAATGGGCTAAGGAAGAATGGTTCATGCTTCAGGTAACTGAAACTTAAATAATTTAAAACAAACAAAAAAAGTTGTAAGTATTCTACATACATATGTCAGGAAAAATAACACTTTTTTCTTTGGGTAACTCAGTCAAACTGCAAACAGACTTACATTGGCAGTTAGTCATTTTAATTATAGTGTGATGACACTTGCTAGTTTAGAAAATGAATCATATGGCTCACAGGAATTCAGTCTTTTTGCCTTAGCTATATTTGTAGACAGATAGAATTCTAAAAGTGAAACAGACATTTAATTATTTAAGGGCTACATGATGCACAAGAGTACATTTATTCAGCAATAATTTCAGGTTATCTTCTCCATTTCTTTCCCTCTTATTAAGAGACCTGGCAGCCTGCTTACAGCATGGAGAGTGAGAATGACATGCAAATCTAACACACTTTCATGTAGAGTATTTCAGTAGTATAAAATCATCACTGTAAGTATCTTAAGTCTTCCAGAATTCGGTAAACTTAGTCAAGGATGCAGTCTAGTAACAGGAAACATTTCACAAGATTTCTTAACAGGAACATTTTACTCTGTCAGAGGACCATCATTTAACCCCGATGCAGTACATTCTGTGAAGTCAATGAATCTGCATTAGCATAAAGTCTTTAAAAACCTGACACACTGACCTACCTTTATGTGACAGACGTAACCTTGGCTGCCTCGTATCCGCTGCGTGACATCCAGCCGGTAACTCTAGTAACAAGCCATACAGTGCCAGGATTAAAAGGTCCTGGGCAGATGCCATCCTGCCCAAGATAAATTTCTTCCTCTCTTCACTTAAATGCTGATGTTTGTTTGTTGTTTTGGTGAGGTGTTTTTAAGGCTCCAACTTCCACTTCTACTTTCCCAGTGCAGTTAGATGTCTCTCTTTGGTCAGTTTGTGGGGTATCTCTGTGTGATATTCAGCGTTCATCAGAGCAGCACACAGCCTCAGCTAGCCATTTGTCAAGCTGTGCAAATGTCATGTAAAAATATTCCCTCCCTAGGACAATTGTTTATAAAGTGCGAGGACATTCCAAGGCGTTACTCTGCAGTGTTGTGTCTTGAGCTGTCTCTAGTAACTCTGCCACTGGATTCAGGAAGAAGCTGTGTTTTCAGTCCCTCCTGCAAGGCAATTCATTCACAGAAGGAGGGAGGGGAAAAAAAAAAAAAAAAAAGGAAAAAGGAGAAAGCACCCTCCTCCTTGGTGCTCTTCAGAACTCAGACCCTTGCTCTGACTTGCCAAACAGCTAGTTTTAATTCACCTTTCACCTTTGCTAATTAAAAACAAGAAGTGCCATTCCCTCCTGGAGTTGCAGGATCCACCCAGCGGGAAGCCAGGCTGTCAGGCTGCTGTATTCACTAAGAAAGTTCAGGGAGGGTTGAGGCAATGTACAGTACTAGCTGCTTCTAGGAAGCATTTTAATACACATGCCGTGCACTGATTCCTCAATTGCTTTGTGGTTTCACGTTGTAAAGCGTCGGGAGAAGGGTCAGAATTCCTCCTGTCCCTCCCTTTCGAAAAGTCATTTCAGCTTTTGTTCCCAGCTCAGTTTTAGAGGAGGATCAACCCTTGCATTAACCATTTAAGTACATTATCACTTAGAGTCATTAAACAGCATGCTACTAAGTGGATCAGAATAAAGGATTCCAGTTGCATATCCTTTCCTACTTTAAGGTAAAAGGTTCTGCTTTTACATCTTTCCCCCTGCCTCCCCACCCTCTCCCCCCCCACACAAATGTGCTTTTAGACAGTAGCTTCTCCCCTTTGCATTTTAAATGTCTATAAGTCTGGAACCTTAAATCATCTATGCATGTCAGTAAAATTACTTATCTGACTAGATGCCAGTAGGATTGGTCAGTATTGAAAAAAAAAAAAAAAAAAACAAAACAAAAAAACCACAAACAACCAAAAGCCTGATCAAAGTGTTGTGATGATAAACAGCATCAGATTTACAAGTGCCAAGCAGCCACCTCGGTATTTGCAACTAACAAATACCAAAAAACTTCATCTCTTTTTCACATCATGTATAACTTAAAAATATACCCATAACAAAAACTAGATTTTATAAATGAAAACTAGAGATGTCCGGAATACATTAATTAAAGACTAAAGTTGTCTGTAATTAAGATCTCATTCATACAACCATTTAGGATGATGCAAGGTACATTTCAGACACTAACAATTGCACTTTTTTTAATGGGAGCATTAAAACCATATTAAATCTTCATACTTTGCCTTGTTTTATTCAGAAAAAGAATCACAAAGACAGGAAAATGAAAACTAATGTATGCATTGACAATAATGCACTCAAACAAATTTGGTAGTCAACCAAGGATAATGATATTTGGAGAGAAAGATTTAAGAAGAGATTGCTGTATGCCAGCAAACTGAAAAGAACCCAGAACAATACTACAGTGAAATGGTATTAAATGTAATAGAAGGATGCATGGATGGGAGCAGACATATCTGTTCAAGAAGAATAAAATATATGAACTACTAGGACAGAGAAAAAATACAGCTTCGATGAAAGGACAGAAGTAAATCATCAGAGTGCTCAAGGACTCCTGGAGGCTGCTGAATAATCAGGAGCAGGGAGGAGGTCATGTCTACCTGTTACTTCTCCAAAAGCAGGTCATGTTCACATACCTGGGCTTGCTTTGAATCAGCTGGAAACTGTTCCAGCAGCAGCTAAACCACAGGAGCACAAGCTAAATCACACAGCTATTTGTTCCATTTCTTGCACACAACTGCAGGTTTGAGTGGATTTTATTCTGATATGCCAGCTGTCTGGCAGTAGCTCAGCATGAGTATTTGAGATATTGTCAGCAGAGAAGACAATGCAAGCTCTGCCTCCAAGCACGGACCCCAGCATGGAAGAGTTTATCATCTACCCAGTGGGATTGTTATTATTGGCACCTTTCTGTAGTACTGAGACATACAAGTGTTCTGCATTTGACCATTAAGGTCTGCTCAAAGTCTCGTGATCTGGTGCCTGTTAAGGTTAATGAAGATTCTCCTTCTGCTGTGATTCTGTGATTTTTTTCCTAACCCTCCTCCCCACCCAAAAAAAACCCAAACCAATAAAACAAACAAACATTCAAACAAGCAAACAAAAACCCACAAAAAAAAAAATGAAAAAAAATCACAATTTATAGATTTCTCAAATACTCATTCTCTCTCATCATAAGTCTACAAAATGTAAACATTTCTGAATCTGAGATACTCCAAATGGAATTTCTTTTTTTTAAGGACCTTGTTATGGAAAATTTAATACTCCTTCTAATTTATGGTATGCATATTCAAACAGGACATAAAAATCAAAATGTGGGCTTACGCTATTAAAGATAAAATCATATTCAGTGAGTAAAGCAAACATAAGTGCAAAGTCCCAAATCTCACCTGTCTCTAAAACTCCCCTCCAAGCTGTTGTAGGATGTTATTTATTAATTTTCCCAGGCTTCAACTGGGATCTTAGATGCTCAAGAGATTGAATATGTATACTTTGGGTATCCTGAGATGGTATCAAAAAAGTTAGTGTGGCAAGTTCAAAACAATTTCCCCAGTTTTAAAGTTCTGTTTTCATTTTCCAGCTGGTTAAAGTGAACTAGAGGAGGGAAGGCACAAGGGAGCTGCTTGAAACTATGGGCCTTATTCTGTATTTAGATAAGATGTAGGGTGCAGCAGGTCTATTCAAACAAGACAGATATATACAAATAAGGGCAATTCCCCCACCAACCTGAGCTTACATGCACTCACATGCATTTCTAACCCCACACATCCCAGCCATTACACAACTCCTTGGCTCCCTACGAACACATGACCCAGGGCTGGAGCTCCAATAGAGTCAGAAATACCTGAACAAGCTGATTTTCATATTTGTGCCCAAGGACAAAGCTTTTTTGTCTGAAATCTGATTCTCAAGCAGGGTGGGCTGTGCGGGTGCCTCAGGCTCCTTCCCTGCCTGCCGAGGGAAAGGCTGGGGCAAAGGCCCAGAAGCAGAAGCTGGAGCTGCTGCTTGATGTTCTGGCTTTGACTGTCAGCAAGAGATGCCAGCATGGGAAAGATGAGAATGGCTGCTGAGCACAGTGAAAGATGCCTGCACTGGAAAGAAACCTAACAGAATAGAGGGGAAAGGGAAAGTTCATATATCAGTATATGCAGGAGTTTGATTTTTCTCCCTAAGTTAATGTTCTCACAGAGTGAATCTTCTCATTACAGTCCTCAAATTGCTGTGTAAGGATTGCAAGTCTTACACCCTTACACAACAAGTTTTGCAGTGAAGCAAGTAGTGGAAAGGTATACACAATTTCAGCTCAAGAGAAATGTGTGACCTCAGGCAGATCAGTCAATCTCTCTGCCTCAACATCTTTTCAATTGGATTGGTACATGTTCTTACCTCAAGGGGTGTTTTAGGAGACTTCTTATAAGGTTTTAAGCAGTAGGTGGAAGGATGGCAACACAGATGTTCAAATATTAGGATTCAGTCTTAAATGAGTACAAACACAGATGCCCCAAGGCTTTGGAGCCCTCGTGTAGTACAGTGCTGGGTCTCTAAAGAGTAAACAGGGTGGGTTTACTGCTTATTTTCTGTTAATAAGGCAAATACAACAGAACTCTGTCAAACCCAAGTTTGTTTCAGTAGTAAAATCTCCAGTTAAGTAAATGCTGACAGATGAATAAAAAAACAATGCCTGAAACCCTTTAAGTAAAGAGTATTTGAAAATTGAAATGCAAACCCTGTATTTAATTGCTGGGGTAGAATATCTATAATTACTGTCCTAAAGAGAAAGACAATGAGTTTTCTTAATAGGGAAAAAAAAAAAAAGTTTTCTGTGTACATTTGCACTCTTTATGCACAATAAGGAAGTCCATTAAAAGAACTACAAATTAATTGTGAGTTGCTATGTAAAGTCCGTGAACCATAGCTTGATTTGCTACAGCTGCTGCAGATCCAGAGCAATTGTAATGAAATCGTTGAGCCTGTAAATCTAAGAACTCTAACACAAAATACTTCTGACATATTGTGTGAACTGGTTTAACTGATAGAGTGAAATATAAACTCAGGAGCACGACATAAATAAGTAGATCTGCAGCTACTAGAACCAGTAACAAATTCTAAACATTATAACTATAAAGCAAAATGAAATGTTTAGAAAATTTAAAGCTGGGGTGGTCCAAGAATTGCTATAACCATAATTTAAAACCATTTTTAAAGGGTGCCTCCTTCTTCTGGTGACGATACACTGAGCCACAGCAGGAATTCTCTCTTTATTTCTATCTCAAACTATGTTTGCAGATCTAAAGAATATGAGCAACCACAAAAGGAGCTATGTAGCCTTCACTGAAGTTAATGAAACCTGTATCTGCGTTAGTACTATAACATGCAGTAGATACAGGGCACAGGTAATCATATCTTCATTTATTTAATAGAAGAAGCTTTAAAAGGCACTTAAATAACAACTTATCTTATAGTGCTTCATCTATAAGACTTTTTTTTTTATGTCACTGGGCATTGCAGTTCATATCGACACGTCAACTTTCAAATTCTGTCAAACAGAAATTCTTAGAACAGATAAAGGAGATGAAGGACAGATCTGTATCTCATGTAGCTGTTAACTTTCCTTTATCTCTGCCTCTGAGGTGGGAATTCATGGTTAGAAATTGGCCACCGGCTCTCTTACGTCACCATTACTGGAAGGAATGGTTACACCAAACTGCTTGTCAGGTGGTGCAGCATATTAGGTAAGAGTGCTGACAGGACACAACAAGAAAGTGAAAAAGCTGTTCCAACAGGTGAGTAATCACTCAAAAATATCTTCTGGAATCTCAGCGAAAGCAGCGCAACCACCACTTGGATGACCCCACTGACCTTCAGGAGGATACGCTAACTGATGGCAGAAGAATGTTGCCAGATCTTGTTTGTTACAAGGAAATAACAGGAAATAATAATAAAACTTGGTCCTCTATGGAGTTTTCAGATTAGAAATATTTTAGGTCTTTGCTTTTGTTATCGGGAATTGGATCATAACCCTGTGTGAAACTAGATGTGTTTATATGTAATGTCTCCAGGACAGGGAAGTGTTATTTCTCTTGTTTTATACACAGTGAGTTCTCTTTGATCCAAGATCAAATTTAAACAATATTCATTAAGCAAAAGAGTTTGACTGAACATGAACCTGTACTTCAAACTAGCCACAAAATTACATGATAAATTAATGCTCTGGAGGAAGAAAAAGAATTTCAATTAAATTACAGTTCTCTTAATTCCAGAAGGACTGGGTTTTGACAAGTAAATGTGGAAGCATACTGTCCTTGGAACATTGTTGTTTGCAGTAACGTTATTTCTATGACTAATTACAGGTGAATGTCAATACTACTTGGAATATGTATTGGTACTTTGGCTAACCTATAAAAATAGGTAGAATAAATGTTTCTTTCTTCAAATGCATACCTCTTAAGGGATTTCTTTATATGTTGTACTAAAAAAAACAGACATATTGCTGTATCTTATTCCTGAAATCAACTCCATGTGCCTGACTTACGATTAGTACATGGGTCACAGCAATCTGTACGGTTAGTTATAGATGAAAATCAAATTACTGATTTCTCTAGGGGAATGTATTTTTGATGATATTTTTGCTACTAAATAATTCCTGAAGTCTCTCAATGAAAAAAATAAATGAAACAGTTATTTGTTTGTTGAAGATGAAGATGAAATATGGCATGACAGATTTTCCACTGATCACTGAGCAGGAAATAAAAATGTAATGGTCAAAAGTTTAATAATATGGCTATCAGATACTTCCTATTGACTCAGAATGAGAAATACATTTTATTAAAAGTTAATGATGCCATTTTTATCCCATATTATCAATGTGAATACCATATATGGTTCTCCCTTTACATGATTTTGCTTCCAGTTGGTTACTTCTTGGTTCTTCATTATTTAGAAAAGATACAAAACAACAAACAAATATCCAGCTAAGGAAGAATATTTTATGCCTTAAAGGTGTCATTTAGTTACCTCAGTTCTTAGCTAATAATGTCTCTATGCAAGAATAAGTGGTTTGGCAATCTTCAGACACAGTTGTAAATAAAAGTTTCCTTTCCTTGATCAGACATGCAAAATTATAACCTACAGATTTTCTATCTGAAGCCTATGACCACCATTTGATGTAATTATCATAGGGTGAAATGAAAAGCATTTGTGAAAAATCAACCATTCTGACCACAAATCAGTTGCAGGTTTTAAAGCTGAAAATGCATTTTGATGCAAAATATTTAAAAATCAGTTCCAGTTTTATTGCCCATTTATGGATTCCACATTCCTACTTGAGCAAGGTGATGACATCATCAGTCTGGACACAAGTCCTGGGCTACACTTATTTTGTGTTTTTACTCACGCCTATTAGTGAAATATGCATGCCATGACAGATCTCTAAAGCAGAGAGCTGCCATGTGCTGTGATTTGCATCAATGGGACGTAATCTGCTTTCTGGAGTGAACTGGATTCCTTGCGGCAGCAACGCATGCCCAAAACCTGAAGGAAAGATGACGGAAATCCAAAGACGCTCTTGTGGCGTTTAACATGGAGCCTGCTTGGAAGTGAGCTGTCTGTGTTCAGGGCGGAAAGAAGCTTAGTGGATACGGTTCAGTGTCACGGTGGTTAAAGCATTAATTCTCCCCTTGGCTTGAAGACTTCAATAGGTAAATATCCCGCTTCGAATCCCTTTACAGCTGTCAGGCAGCTAACATTCAGGTTCTGTGATGCTGAGTACTGAAGCACACAAATCCCCAGTGTTCTTCAGCAGTTCCTGGTGAGCACTGGCTGATCTCACTGTAGCCACGGGGAGCTTTGGGAAGCACAGGAGATGTCAAACCTTTCAGACTCTATACAAAACCTCCCAAAGGAAAGAGACCCCAGTGTGGTAGGAACTGAACAATCTATTTCCCTTGGGGTCTTCAGAAATCCCAGCATCAGCCAGATCATAACTTTCAAAGGAGAAAACCACAAAATCCACTGCTATATTTCTAACCACTTTCCTATACATGCACACACCCCCTCACCCACACTACCTCACAGAGAGTAATATCTCCCTGTAAGAGAACTTCTGGTCTGATTGACTGACTGCCCTTTGCTGTGTGGTAGCTGAAACAAAAAGATCTGGCTCTGCATTCAGAACTTGGGTGTTCTTTACACCACAAATATTTTTTTTTTACCCTATGCTTTATTATTATCATGAAGAAAGTCTTTATCACTGGATTTCACTTTTGACATCTGTCTAGACAGATATTTATTTGAACCACCAACACATTACTTAAAGAAAGAGAAAAAAAGGAAGCAAAACCCCTGAAACCAAAGGCTTTAATATATTTTCTTTATTGAAGAGCCAACGACTTCAGCTTTCAAGAAGTCTCTGGACAGGGTATCAAACAGCATTAAGTTAATCCTTTAAATTACAACCTTGAGAAAATGAGAGAGGAGTGTCAGTCTATTTTGCAACTAGATAAGTGGATACTTTATCTCAGGGAAATCTGCTGTCTTCCTGTTAAGATCATTTATATCATTATTAATGATGTACAAGTATTACCCTCATCAGCTAAGGTACTACCCTGTTCATAATCATTTGTCATTGTTCCAGTAGCAAAATCAATGGTTAGATTAGAATAACTACTCAGAAACCCAGAGTTACAGCTGTGTAGAGAAAGTGCAGTAGTATTGCCAGATGTGAGAAAAACATCAAAAATCAAATCCTAAGGCTGTGTTGTCTGACACAGAAATATCATCTACACAAATTTACCCAGCTCAAAAGAACAGTAACGAGATAGAGCATAAACAGGAGGTGAGCAACTGTCTCTATGTGAAAGGCTGCCCTCAGGCAAGGGAGGTTCTCTCCCTCACCATAGCTGAGCTGAATTCAAAGTTAGAGGCTGGAGCTGTGAAACAGGGTATCAAGAAAATCAAGGAAAGCATCATGGCAGCAGGATGAATTAGGCAGTGGACTGGCTGGCTCAGGATGTGGTCAGAGCCATGTTATTTGAGGCATTTTTAACTAGGCTACCCTGCCCTGCTGGGGAGGTGTACCGGATGATGTATTAGTTGTTTTTCATCCCTAAATGCCATGATCTTATAAACGTTGTGGCTCAAGACCATGTCTATTTTGAATTTACAAAACCACTTTGTATGTAGTGGACAAGGCAAGGACTAGAGAGTCAATTAATTAGACCAGTACAAGACTATTTATATAGGGACTTTGTACACTGGATGAGGGCACAGTGAAAACCACATTTCTCTGGTTAGTCTCTCTGTAGGGATTCTCTGAGTCATAATTTGTTTTTATATGTGACCATCTTCCTCCAAGACCAAAGAAGGGCACGACCTAAAAGGCGAAGTCACCATACAACTGTAGTTTAGTCTGCTGTGACTTCCCTGCTCTAACACAAAGCACATGTGTAGTCCCTAAAATAGAAAAGTTAATGTAGACAAAACCAGAAGGACAGACAAATTATGGCTGCCTGGGGGAATCCCTGATTTACAATACAGCACGTTATACAGTCTGGTGTTGCTGTGCTCATTGATGCTCAACAAAATTACCACAGTAGTTGCTATGATAAAGTTTTAAAAATAACAATAATTAAAATATTAGTTGTTAAATCATCTGGAATACAAAAGTGCTCTTTAAAATGCAGAACCCTGTCATTTTGGTTTCTATGTATGACTTCTGCAGTCTATGTAGCTGTTATTCCTTCAGTTAAACTTTCCTAAGACTTCAGAGCCAAATCATTGCATCATCAAAAATGCCAGAATCAGGATGGCCTCATTTTCTGTATAAAATGAGTTTATTCAATTTCTATTAATAAGGACAACTAGGAACATGAAATATCCTGAAATTATAACTCTGTTGATGGGAAACGTGAATATGTTAAACATATTCATTAAAAAACAAACACAAAAAAAACCAAAAAAAAACCAACTAAAAACAAAAACCAACAAACCTATTTTATGTCTAACATTCACAACACAGAATTTTTGAAGTTGCATCAAGTTAGTTGCAGCCCTCTTTGTGAACACTATATTTATATTTATATATGTATATATATATAAATATAATAAACTTTTTCTGTTTCAGTAATTCAAGCCAACACTTCAGATTTATCCTTCTGACTACAAACAGTCACACTGATTTCAACAGTGGCATTCATGTGCTTTAAGTTAAGCACATTAATTGCTAGCTGGAGTTCAAAATCCTGAATTTCTTTAGTAACAGAATAATGGAAAATTAAACAAAAAATTTTTGTTCCCAGTGACAGAAAAGAACAAGGTACTCTTAGTTTTAGACCTGTTTATCCCATTTTGGGAATTCCCCCAAAACAGATGATAATTTTCGTGAAATTGATTCCACATAAAGAACACATTTTTGCATCTGTACAATAAAAAAAGTTCTGAGATGGTGGGAAACTGAGGTTTTAGTTGGGCAGAACCAGTTCCAGAGATGTGAGGGCAGGCAAAGGGGGGCCAGGGGTGTAAGTGGGATTGAAAGGTATGTCTCAAATACTAAGACAATTGTGGGATGCTTTCTGACTACAAGAATGAGTGGATCAAACTGATCTGTTTCCCTACAGTTTAGGGATAGTTCATTATAATGCAGATTGGCCACATCCACTTACATAAAGTGAGAATCAAACTGTTTCCCTGCAAACCTGAGTTCCTGAGGTGTTTTACTAGTTTCAAACTGTCTGATAAGACCTCATGAGTTGTGTCACAGTTCACTAGTTTGGCGATTTTATGAAACAAAATTAATTTTCTGTGATTGTGTGCTATTGCGTTAGTTATGAGGGCTTGTGAGCTTTTCTGAGGATGCAAAGCTTACAGAGATAGTGTTGAAGGCCTCTGCAGGACAAAGACTGGTGCAGCCTTTTTGTGCCAGCTACCAAGAAGCACTCCTGGAGTAACTGGAGCAAAATGGTTGGAAGAGTCCAAAAGGAGTCAGGGGAAAAAAAAAATAATAATTAGTCCTGAGTTAGTGCAATGACAAGCAGCTAAGATGGGCTCTAAGAGATTTTAGAGACACAGGAGGGAGGGCAGGGACCCTTATGTTTGCTCTCCCTTTTCATCTGTGGGGCAGGAGCCATTCCCTCCTCCCCATACGTGCAGACCCCTCTGCCTCCCTGCTGCAGCCTTTACCTGCCCTCAGTGTTCCCACTGCAGGGTAAGCACTCTCCCTTTTTTCTTGCTACTGATACCTCTCTTATACTCTCTCTTTCTTTGTATCTTAGACTGGCATAAAGGCTGAGCTTATTCTACATGGAACAAGGATGGATCACTTCTTTCCTCTTTGAAAGGACAAAGTCAGCATGGAATCTAGAAACTTCAGTAGCAGTAAAAGTGTTCCTGCCTCCCCCAGCCTGTGAATGGATAGTTACAAAACATTCAGTCTCAAAGGCTCTTCCCCATTCCAGCTGCAGATGAAGGGCATTGCCTGTTGCCTCTTGCAGGACACACTTGTAGGCAATTGCCTATCTCTGTTTATGTTGTGCAAGCTTTTAACAGTCAGATACTATTCTGTGAGAACAAATTCTAATCAGTGCCTAGCAGTTATTTCACTTTGCTGGAAATAAATATTATTTAGGAGGCTAGGTTAGCCACTTCTGTCACCACACAGCTCTAATTAGTCATCAGTTTCTGACCAAATCTTTGTACTATGAATTTGGAGTGAATTTCCCGATTCACACACCACGCCTCAGTTTGCATTGCACTGCAGTGGAAGAAGATGCAAACTGGATTCCTTTGTGATGAAACTAAAATGGAAGATATATTCCAGGATTGCACCCAACATGCCCCTGCTGTTGCTGGGCACCAGTCCATGGTATCAAACTACAACTAGCCCAAAATTAAGCTCCTGGAATTCATATAGCATAGATGTCAAGTCTCGTTAATGTTATAAAATCTAATCAAAATGACTGTGTCTCCTGCCTGCTGACAAATTCAGATTTGATTGGTTGAACGATTTCAGATACAACTGCTTTCCATGGACATAGCTAGGAAGGGATTAGGCTCATAAAAATGATAAAGTTAGAGTGTGCATCTTACCTATGCTAATCCAATATGCCTGTGATTAGATGCCTAGATGTGAGTGATCCAAGTTTAAACTATGTCAAAATTTGATTTAAACTCATGAATCTAAACTCCTCTTGGAATTTTTTGTCTTTTTTTGTTTTGTTTTGTTTTTGTTTGTTTGTTTGTTTGTTTTTGTTTTTTTTTGTTGTTGTTGTTTTTAGTATGGAAATGCATTAAGGTGACCTGTGGTCCAGTAATTTTGCATGCCCACATCAAACAAGATTATCTGCCACAGACCTTCTTGCACCTTTCCTCTGAGGTTCACAGAAAATTTTGCATTCCATTCAAATTGAGACTTAATTTTCCCTTCAAATATACCGAAAACTCATTTTCACTTTTAAAGTACTGAACTACAATTATTCACATAGCACATTATTCACAGGACCTCACCACATCTGGCACTCAGTTCCCATGTTCAGATCATCAGACTAAAACACTCAGCAGAATGGAAGCCTGTCTGAGAAAGATTACTATTACTTGTCACTTTTATGGAAATGTGCCATTTTCTTCTAAAAAAGGGTGTGCTTGATCAAGAAAGCCTGCCAGCTAAAATTATATATTTATAAATACATAAATCTTCATCAGCCATAGCTGGGAGTTTATTTCTCTGTGGACTGAACACCCAACAAATGACCAGTTGACTTCTGTGTTTGAATAGCTGTAAGATGGGAGGAATTATTTGGTACTGGAGGTCATATTTTATTTACTTCAGTTCAAGGGCCAGTAATTTTCCACAGCTAATATCCTGTTTTGAAAATGTCTTTAAATTATCTCCCTAAAAATAAAATTGCATACTCACATGTCGTTCACTGGCACTTAACTTTTAGAAAGACTTAATTCAAAGCTTGTGTCATTGAACTAGTTCTTTCCACAGATATTCTAAGGAATTTGTCTTTGGGTAAAGATTTCCTTGAGTATTTTCCCCCAGATTTTAACACTGTCAAGATCTTATGATTATTCTCTTATAATTTCTGTAGGACACCCACAAGCTTGACCCCCAAATCCATGATCTAAGAAATGTTTTTCACTCAGCTATTATTCACCAGCATCACCTTTTTCAGTTGTTTGGTGGTTTTTTGTTCTTGGTTGGTTGGGGGTTCTTTTGGTGGGAAATTAATACTTATGAGGAGTACAGTCCTGTTTGAAAGAAACAAGAAATATGTATAGAATTTATTAGAAGTTGGTCTACATTCCTTTAGACAAAGAAAGGAAAGAGAATGCCTTGGTGCCAAAAAACTGTTTGCAAGTTGTATGTCAGAGGAGCCAATACAAAGAGGTGAAGGTAGATGGATAGTGAAAGTGTGTTTTTAGGATAGAATATGGAAACAGTGAAGGTAAAACTAAAAGAGAAGGTTTCAAAGGAGCTACAAAGAACACAGAGTCTGTTATAGTATTAAGGTCTCAACAACCGTGGTCATGGAATGGGCACAGATGGTTCATGTCTGTAGACCACTTCAACTTTGCCTCCACAGCCACAGCAGTGGGAGAAGCCATCAGTTCAAAAAGGATTTGCTTTGTCAGCATTTGGACCTAAGTATCTGCATTTAATTTTAGAAGCAACAGCACAGAGAGAGAGAGAGACTGAGTACATTTTGGTGCTCGAGTGTACTTCAGTATTGACAAGGGAAAAAAACACACCATCAGTCTTGCTCACAAGAACCACATGATCCTGTGCAATCAAATCTATCTTTGTACCTGTTTGGCTGAGGCCATTAAACCTAGCTGAAAATGGAACTCAGCCTAAATATGTCACACTGACCACTGGTCAACCAAAACAGAAATTAGGCTCTTTTAGCTACCAATGTTCTGGACTGGATTTGGCCTGAAACAAATCTCTGAAATACTTGGTACTCTGCAAGTTGTGAATTTGAATCAAAAATTATAACCAAAAATTTGAATCAAAAATTATATTCTGTAGACTGTATTCATTTTGGAACAATGTTCTTCATAAATTTGTAATTTCATTCTGTGTTATTTGGAACGTAGAGAATGCAAAGAATTTAGTAAGAATTAAAAAATAATAATCAGTAACAGTTTTGTGAACTGGCTTTAATTTGGAGCTCCTTCTTAACTCAAGCTGCCCTTCATCCCTGTGGGGTTTCTATAGGCATCCAAAATTTAATTGACTCCTTGGTAGCAAAATACTCATTTAAATTTCCTGGTCTTTATTCTACTGCAAAGACTCATGGCAGCATTTGTGATGCTGTGTTGATCAAAATGCCTAAAAAAGCGGCTTTTTTTCAGGTTGAAATTCCTCAACATTTGGTGTCTGAGTTCCTTCTATAAAAGATAATATTTTTGTTATCACCAGATAGCAAAATCTTATTGCAACCCTCACTGGATATTTTGGGTTTAATTGCCACAGAATAAAAACATAATAAATATGAAATGTAATGTGTTTGGACTAATTAATCTTTAAGTCCCTTTTATTATACATAACTTGCTTTTGGGCATGTATTTTAGTCTCCCTCACACCTCCCTTACCAATTTCTTCCCTTTTTGTAATTATTTCCATACTATTTCTTCATATGAATAACTTCTGCAGTTAAATAATCATCAAATTTAAAAGCAAAAATTGGAAAGGGATTTTATTTGTAAAGTTTGTTTATATTTTGGAAAGCAGGCTTGTGATTTTGAATCTTTGGTGTGAAGATCATAAGATATTGGTACAAAGTTTCCTCTGCCAAAATTTTACTGGTAGCAGCAAGAGCTGTATTTAAATTTACAGTGGTCACCACAAAAACATTGACTCCATCTAGAAACCTGGGAAAATTATACAAACACTGATGCTGTTCTATGAGCTTCAATTCTAACCTTAAGAAAAGGCTTAACAAACCTTATTTAACAATCACAATTTTCATCCACGGAAATAAAAAGCGCACTTAAACAGGTAGATAAACAGAACAACACATACAAAATTCCTCGAGGATACGTAAAAATACTTAAAAATATTTTCTCCAGATATGCAAGTCTTTTTAAAATAACTACCTCTGAAACATAACACACACAAAACTAAGTATGCCTTAGATTTCTCTATTAGTCCTTTCCACTTTTTTTTTACCTCTTTGTTCCACCCAGTCACAAAATGTTTCCTCCTCTTGTGTCTTACTTTCCCCTCTGGAGTTCTTAGGATGGAACTGCTGTAGTGGTCATGAGGCTTAAATAGACCCTGAATAAACACTAAACAAGGACTTCTTTTCACCTTAATATTTGTCAGCTACTAGTGTTAAGTCTCAGAAGTGCATCTTAGGCTATATTGTAGGTATATCTCTTTATTGACTGTAGTGGATGTTTAGATATCTGTGCCCTATAGCATAGTTTAGAGGTTTATACTTACTTAAGCAGCCAAATTTAGCTGAGATAAAATCTACCTGGGTGTGTCAGGGTTATTGACAATGCAATCTGTCTCTCTAAAATACTGACTACATATGTTGTGTTGTTCAACAGAAAATACTGTTCCAAGCCCATTTCTTCCAATCAGCAGCCATTATGTAGCATCATCGATCACATCTGTTTTGTTATTTCCTTTGCTGGCTACAAAACTTAGTTTCAAGGACCAGGAAAATGGAATTTACTTGAATAATAACAAGCTACCTGCCTTCTTGCACAGTTGCTGAAATGAATTCACAGCTTTTTGCTGCTTTCTAAACCTGCTTTATTTGGAACCAAAAGAAAACTGTAAGAATGTTGAATGAAAGATGTTGAACAGCAACACATAATTTCTTTCCAAAAAGATTAGTTCAGCAAATGAAACCAAATAACTACCATTCAGGAGATCCAGATTCAATTCCTGACTCTGCTTTTATGATGTTTGTTCAGGTCATTTAATTTCTTCATGCCTGAGGTTTCCCATAATTAAAAACAGAGATATTACTTTTCATGTTAAAAGTATACAGCAAGGATATTTCTTTGAATATTTATGAAGTCCAAACATACCAAGTCTGGAATACAAACACCTTTTGGATAGACAATCATTTTCTAAAAATGTATACATTTTAAACTTCAAAATACTTTACACGTCACACTGTAAGACTAATTCTTCTTATTCATATATTCCCTGCTTAAGCAGCCACAAGAAAAGCAAGTTGAATTTTAAATAAACCATGTTCTTTCAGGTTCAAAAGCTAAGAAAAGCTCTCCCAGAAGCTTGAAGCCTTTTAGAAAAGTGCCCAAAACTAAGCGTTTTAAAACTTTTCCTTAAAGTCTCATGAAAAACTTGTGAAAAGGAAACAACTTCAGTTTAACAAACATCATTTGTCATGTAAGGGAGGCAGATGTTATTAATTATCAAATAGAGATTATGCTCATACTGCACAGAAGCGTAAAAAGTGCAGTAGCTCTGTAAGTGAACCAGAAAATTACAATGTGTTATTTTTGTTAGAGGTGGTAAAACTAACGTAGGATTCAGTAAGAAGGAATGTTGTTTTTCCCTTTAAAGAAAATGTTGCAGGAGGAACCTCTGTGTGACTACATCTGTTGGTACTGAACGACTTTTACTGTTGCATCGATTTCTGATCTTATAATGATACAAGAGGATGAAGTTTGCACTAGAACAGAGTGACCAATAGTGGCACAGTCCAACAAGTCAGTGTGATGTGGTTCTGCTTCACTGGCTTCCTGTGCGACTCTGAACGACCTGAAAAGCTCATTTTTCTCTCCTTCCTTCCTTCCTCTCCTTTTTCAACTGATTGATGGAACAATTTTTATTACACACCTGAGTGTGGACTAGAACTATAGACTCCAACCTCAAATGCTGGCATATCAGTAGACAGAAGCTATTTTTTCTTATTTTATTTTACTCTTAATTATATCCAGAATGCCCAAGATATCAAATGCATCAAAATAAAATTGTGTTACTCCTTCTTCTCCCAGCATCTGCTTTAAGCCAAGGAAGATATACTTTTGATCACAAGCTCCCAACTCCTTCATATTTGCATTTCTTTACAAATGTGATAAAATTTATTTTTACATTTACTTTTGTGTTAAATTTTGACCGTTTTGCAAGTGCTACAATATTTAAATTGGGTATATATATATCACAGTAATAATTGCAATAATAAACCATAGAATTATAGAACCATTAAGGTTGAAAAAGATCGTTTTAACACAGCACAGAAGTTGTGTGGCTTTTTTCAAAAATTCATTTCTATAGAAAACTCATAAATACAGAGTAAAACAATTAAAGCAACTAAATACTAGAATAAAATGAATACAACATTTTTTATTGCTAACATTGCTTTTGATTTGTCACAGAATTTGCTTTCCAAAATTGGAAACTCTCACTCTTTAGCTGAGAGTTACGCATATTTGGAATAAATTATGTGACCATATGTTTTCTTTTTTCTTAATGATTCCCTCATATTGCTGTTTACTTTTTTTTCTTCAAGACCATTTAGTTCAAAGCTGATTCTTCTTCATTAGTCACTGAACATTCAAATCTAAAATTATCACATGAGAAATGATAATCCAGATCAGTAGATTCATTAACTTCTTTAATATTGCACATGTTTTAACATCTCTCACATGAATCTTTACTCATGCAATAATTTTTGGCTAGGCTTTATACAATTCTTCTAGTTTCAATCTCCATATAATATTGTGCTTGTCATTAGGCAGATAGGTAAGGAACTAATGATCAGTATGGATTAATTATTTCATTCAAAAACTTTTAATTTTCTGAAATATCTCTTCAACTTAAGTGAGACACTGAAAGTAATTTTAAAACATTTAAACAGTGAGGGGGTGAAATACAGACCCTCTATCCAATAAACCCATGAAATTTTACAGACTTGGGGGATGAAACTTCACACATTTCAAACACCTTATTGGTAATTAAAAACAAAAAAAGTTTTCAAAATCCATTCTTTTCCTCTGCAAATGTGAAATAGGCTTTTTCCTGACTACATAGATAGACCATTTAAAAATGAAAAGTAAGAAATACTGTTAAAAATCTATATCTGAGTTAACATTATATTTACAATTTTCCTAAGATACTTCATACACTCCTTGTACAGGAAACTGCAACATGGCAAGATCTTTTTATATAAAGAGTGTAATCAACCAGTTGGGGACTAAATTCTCCAAATTACCTTGTGCTGGGCCCTTTTCTGAGGACAGTCACTTGCCTGCCAGACCCAGTGGCTGACTTGGTAGGACTTCTGAGAGCTCCTCTGCTGTGGAGAAAGTGTTCTATCACAGTGCCTATTGGAGCTTCAGGTAGCAAGAGCTCTGCTTGGCAAAGCTGACTCCTTTTCACACAATATTTAGTGGGCAGCTGGATGTGAGGTAAACAGGGCTTAGTAATAGTCCTGTACATACTCTTTTCTTATACCATGCCAAAGTAGGTACCATCTATCCTGAAATGAAGCATGAAGTTAATAAGAAAAGTCTGAAAAACAAACTATGAAAAAGAGTTTGAAAATAGGTTTTTCTTGTGTATGGACCAGAGCTGCTTACAGTAAAAAATATATAGCTTTCTTTTATTTCTGATCATTTCCATGCATAGACAGTTGAAAATCTGAGTTTCCAAACAGGCAGAAAATTTCCACATGGCTGTTCAAGACTTCTCAACTTTCCAGTTGAAGACCCTTGAAAGGAGAATGTTTAGTTTAATTTCTATCTTTCTGGACCATGACTTTTAGCTCAGAGGGATTCCAGATTTTCGGTCTATATTTTTTAGCTCTTGACATTTATGTGAAATTGCAGTCCAATATTTTATTAGGCTATTGGAATAACTTTTTAAATATGTATTTAGAGTTATATGGAATATGTTACCATTTTCTAATATACAAATGACACTCTGCTATTTCTTCAGTGACATAACATTTTCTGTTTCTCAGTTCTGCTTCATCAGTGTCAGTTAATATTACTTTGATTATTTCTTTGCTTTTTATGCTTTATAAAATACTAAAAGCAATACCTTCTTGCCTTCCCTCTCTCTGCCTGGGCTGGCATTTTAATCAGCACTACAAAAGCAGGGAGGTGTCATGTAGGTCTTACAATAGCGAGGTTATTTCCTCTGTAATGTAGATTCCCTCACCACCTTCTTGACCAGCTTCCCAGGAACCTTGCAAAGTTGCTAAACAAAAATATGTTCAGAGTATGGCTGGATTACTTGGGTTTTCAGGACAGCCTGATTATTTGTTTCAGGTACAGAAATATGAAGTGAACTTTCAAGGAAATAGTTAAGCAAAGACAAAATCACATTGCTGCCACTTGAAGATACAGGGATATGATTCTGGTCCATCTACTCAAAAATTTTCTGATTAAATGATTGAGTAACATCCTGAACTTATTTGGGAATAATGAATTTATTTAGAGAATACAAGAGCGTGGCTGCACAAGATCTTTTTTTTTCAATGACTAATATCCTTCCTAAATTGCAACAACTATTGTGGTGAATCACAATTGTCAAGCCCAGGATTTTTTCCTTAGTAGAACCAGATAACTCAGGGAAAGACACAAGAAATCTAATGGGACCCATGGAGCACCTTTTCACAGAATAATATCTCTGGTGCCTTGTTTGATGAGAATTACAAGCCAGAATAATTATAATAATAATAATAAAAGAATAACACTTTAAATGTATATTCTCATAACAATAAGAAAAAATTTAGTCAGAAGCTGGTAGTTCCGTCTATGATACATATATCCAAAAGATTATAATTGCTTTTACTTTGTAGTGCATTCTCAAATAGCTCAAAAATACTGATAATTCCTTATTCTGTCAAGATCAGGAAAGAGATGTTTCAGAAAGCAAAGATAAAAGATGAACTGATTGCTATAAGAAAGATCTTTATTTTGATTATAGTAATGATTTTACTTGGCTGTGAGTTCACAGTCTTAGGCAATTTTGGTCTGTTAATCAGTCTTAGAAAAAACTGCACAGTCTTTGGCTGAAGATAGGAAGTTTTTAACTTTCCAGAAAAAAAACAGTCCAAAAATGTATGACCTGCTAAGTCTGGCCAAGTAAGTGTCAAGCTATGTCACCTCACCCTGACCTAAATTAGATCCTTAGTTCATAAGTAGTCCATTAATTTCTCTAAGACTATTCCTGGATACAGGTGATACTTGTTCTACTTACACATTAATCGTTTTTTTAGCAAAATCCAAATAGAAAGAGCCTGACATGGTGAGCATAGATTGCACGCATCTTATGTTAGAAAACACAGACACTGAAAGGTGTCCCACTGACTATGTGATTCTTCAGTTCTTCAACCTATACTATGAAAGTTGAATCAAGTGCTAATAATGCAAGGAGAGAGTCCCAAGGTTTGCTCTGATACTTCCAAAGTTAAGATGTCAGTAAGGGTAGTGTATTTCTCTAATATCATCATAGACAATGAGTGAAAATAGGACAAAAAGGCAGTCATATAAATTATGGCTGTTTATTAATAGGCTTTCCAATGCTATTATTAAGACTTTACAAAATGAGAATAAAAGTATCAAGGATACTTTCATCTTGTTGTGAGAACACAAAAAGAATCCATGACAGGAAATTTGACAGAAAAACATGAATGAAAATAAGGTCTCTCTTCTTTCTTAACACAATTGTATTACAGTGTAGGAGGACATGTTGGATGCCCCACTTTTAAATCCTCAAAATAAAACTAAATGTATTTTGAAAGCTGTGCTTTAGTCACATGGATTTGTTAAATTTTATACAGGAAAAGCTAGATTATGTTTTATTGTTGAGTCACCATTGAGTTAGATATCCTCTTAATTATGCAGGAGGTCAGACTATGTGAGTTAATGATACCTAAGGTATTTATGAATTGACACGACACGACATTTCCACATGAAAAGACATTTCCACCGGAGACCTGTGACAGGGTCTGATATAGCCTAAGTTTGTCCCCTTCTAGAAACATGTCCATACTCAACAAGCTGGAGGTAGAGTTTTATTCAGAGGTAGATGTCAGGCCTCCTATTCTTCAGGTGTTTTCCAGGATATTACATCCTTTTGATGATGCTTATAAGATAAAATAAATTATTTTTTTTTTCCTTAATCACTACAGAAGATTTCAGCTAAGGCTCTGCTATGTCTAACAGCGACCATTATCCAGTGGAACATTCCTGATATTTGCAATGACAGTTGACTTAGGCTTATCTGACATAATCTTTCTTTGCTATAGCTACTTTTCAGGAGACTAAGTTGGACTTGGCAAACATCATGCATTATAACTATCAGATCCCCTAGAAACAGTTGTGGAGGCACTGAGGACAGGCTGGCACTTCCTCGCATGTGGCTGGAAAAAGCTGTTTGTTTCCTCATGGATAGCATACCCCAAAAGAGAACAAAGTTACAATGGTTCTTTTATTAAGACTGACTTACGTAAAATCTGATTTATGTAACAATCAGCCATCATTCTGAGTGGCTTAACTTCCAAGGGGATTGTAGAATACAAAGCCATTCTTTGGCTTTAAGGTTGCTACCAGCAACATGTAATAATAGACTGTAAGTCAATAGAAAATAGAAAAAAGTTATTACATACTCCAGGCACATCGCTACTCCAGACAATTTTTTTTTTTAAATTTTTATTTTATTCAGAATATGGACCTTAACCTTTTTTATTGATGTTAATCCTAATGACTCTAAAGCTACGAATCATATTATAATTGTAAAATCAGAAACAAGATTCATTATCAGGACTTCAAAATAAAAAAATGTACAAGGATATGTATCCAAACAGACAGCATTCAAAATGTGCATTGATTTATTTTTAGGACTGTGCATACTGAATATCAATCACAAAGTTACCAGTGTTGTGGCAGTTGGAAGACAGCAGATTTTTTCCATTTGTGCATACATGGGTATTTGAGATTTTTCTTGTTTCCTTTCTCAAGTAGCTGTTCTACTCTTTTTTTTTTTTTTTTTTCTCTAAAAGCTCCTTCAAAATCTAGGAATAAAAATCTTTTATGACACTTACAATTTGCTGTAAGTCCCATCAAACCAGTGAACAACCACTCTCTGTGCAAGGCTCCTCAACATCCTGTTCATCATCAGTCAGATTACTTTCGACATGCAAAAAAATTTCACAAGGAAAGCATTACAGCAACAGTCCATGGAGGGCCATGTAGCCACCTTCTTCTTTTATTTAGATGTCTTGTTTTTGTCCCATTTAAGTTCTGTACTAAAAACATTAAGCAAAATCTCTGTATGCCACCATTAACTCACAAACTAGAGCCAAAGAAGTTAGTAAAGTGTTGACATATGAGTGTGATAATCATAGTCACTGTTACTTGTGCTATTAGACAACTGAAAATATTTTATTCAGCATTTAAGAAACTGAAAGTTTGTTCTAATAGTACCAGCTTAGCATTAAGACTGTGATTTACTGACTGGGTTAATTCAAATTGTTCTTCACTAACAAAACTAACCAGTGACTGGCTATAGTTCTTGCTGCATGAAGATATAAACTGTGTCCCAGTGTAGTCTCTCAATGAAAAACACTAAAAAAAGAATGAATGTAAGTAGAGAGCCAAGATCCATAAATATTTTATAATAAGGCCTGTTCATTTATTCTTTGAAAATCTATTTACAAAAAAAAAAATTTAACTCCAGATCTGGGAAGGAAATGTTGCATTGCATCAGCCAAAAAAAATGTGCTCTTCATTCTAATTTAATCTGGACTCTTGTTTTTGGGCACTGATTCCTGCTTGTCAGTGTTAATCCCCAATTGTTCCTACCTTAAAAGCTATCTGATCGAACTTCTTCTTCAATCATTCTCTAACACTTGGATTGATTCAACATGTTCATTCATTCAAAAATGAGAGAAGACATGGCAAGAAAAAACAAGTGTGTTTTTTTCTTGTATTTCGACAAGACACAGCAAGTCATATCAGATATTCAGTGCAAGGCCTTTTGGGCAAAACACATAACACCAACTTTTCTACACTGAAATAAGTGGACTTGCAAAACATTTCCTACCCCCAATGTACAGCCATCATTTCCATTTGACAGCTTCAGATACAATCACATTTCTTCTTCAAGGAACTGGGAACAGATAAGGAAGGCAAAGGAATTTATTGTACTGTGACTGAAAGCAGGACTTTTGATAGTCTGAGCACACTGTTGCCATGAATACAGTGAAAAGCATTGTACCGTATTTTATTAGTGCATCATATGCATTTCATCTTTACTCCAAGATATTCCTTTTGATCTGTGCAAGAGGGAAAGAAAATACACTAGAAGTTCCTCCTATAACCCTGCTTGTTCTTGCTACTACCTGCCTGCTCGAAAGCTACTATTACTAAAACAATAAAATGTCCTGAGTATTTTAGATAACAGAGTCATCTAAAGTAGGCTTCTAGAAAACTGAGTGGTAAGGATCCTCATTTTCTACCCATTCCACAGAAGACTGTTATGAGCTTAATAGAAGTGGCTGATTTTCACATTATAAGTTAGAGAAATCCATACACTCAGCTGTAGACTGGCAGCCATAGTGGTAACTATCCAAATAATCAGTGTTGTAGTTCTCTTCTCAGCTGCCAGAACTCAGGCTTTTCTATAGGCAGAGTACAATGGAAATTGAAAAAACATGATGGTTTTAATTATAAAAATATGACCAGACATAATTTTAAGTTTTTCAAATATTGATAAACAAGGTCATCACTAGCAAAATATGTCTGTTTATCTGTTGCAGGAATCTGAAAATACAGTGTATTATTTCTCTAAAGGGAGGGAAGGGGAGGAGAGAAAAGCAAGAGGGAAAGACTAAAGATGAACAGAATAAAGTATTTTTTCTTTTCAAGTTATGGCATCTTTTTATTTCCACATGTAGGTGATTGTGACTGTTCTGCAAAAGCTCAGACATGAACTGTGATTCTTTGGGGTGCTGTACTGATGTTAAACTGAGATTAAGTTCTCTCCCACACAAATCTATTTCACTTTACAATTTAATATGGATGAAGTAGCTTTTATAAACCTTCCAACTGGAGAAACATAATAAGATTCTGACAACTTTACTAGCAAGTGTCACTTTGCAAATATATAAAGCTAGGAATTGACTTCCTTTCTCTAATCTTCTAGAACCAAGATGTAGCTGAGAATTCTAGGGATCAGATCCATAATGGCATAAGAAATGAAGGATATAGGCTCTTTTCTTAATATCAGTAGCAACTGGAATTACCAGATAAGATGTAGTTCTTCTCATGCTAAATGTTCTGCAGATATTTAGTGAAATATTATCCCTGTAGTGATTGAAATTTGTGAAGGAACTAAAGGAAAGAGTCACAGATTTTGAATTTACATCTATTTGTTTCTTTATGGCTTGAACTTACATGGAGAATGGTCAGCAGAAGGAAGAAAAAGGATTTAGTAAGGGCAGAAGAGTACTAGCATTGCTGTAAACAGAAACCAGAGATAAGTTTTATCTCACCTCTGTTTTTCCATGCAAAAGTTAGATTTCTAGTTTGAAATTCCAAGATGTCTGTTGAACACTGGTAAATTCAACAAGGATAACTTAAAAATCACACAAAATCAGCATTCAAAATTAATCCCTATTTCTTTTTTGTGTTAAATCCTAAAATATTTTATTTGCTTTAGTGTGTTGCAGTAATAAATATTCTATAAATAAATAAAATAAATATAGTTTTGTTGTCTACTATTTGCAAAGGGTCATGCTATGAATTTTCAGCACAATCTATTACTGAAGTGAATTGATTGTAGAATTTTTTAAAATATATTTGGTAGAACTCATGCCTAAAAAAGCTCAGAATACCTTATAAGTTAGACAAAATAAAAATATTTCAAGATACTTGTGACTTCTTGAATAAAGTCAATGAAGTAGTCACAGAAATGCAAATACATATTTAAACTTTGCCCACTTGCAAACTAGAACCTTTCCTTTAAACTAGTTTATATCTAAATATTGTTTGAGAAAACAATAAATGTATCTATAAGTCAGAACCATAATGGATGTGATTCTGCCAGTGGCTCCCTACCCTGAGTTAGCTTATTGGATCCAGGGGTACTAATTTCAATTCTGGAGAAAAAAAACGTGCTGTTGAGCACACATATTGAGTATGACTGCCAAGTTGTGCAATTCATATACAAAACATATGTACTGGGTAACATTGTGATTTTCACTTTCCTGTCCTACTGTTAAACCTTGATATTTGAGAAACTTCCCATGAAATCAGGCCACTGTATGAAGGTGTACAGCACACCGAAACCTCTGTTCTCTAAAACATTATTCTGCTTGTAGGCTGCAAGCACCAAAACTGTTCCTTTGGGGCAGCAATTATGAAAGGAAAAGCTATGTTAATGGCCGAAAGTGTACCAGGACTTAAATTCTTTTTCATTTCCTATAAAGCCAATCACAGAGTCAGGCCAGAGTGGGTTTTTTATATCCTTAAAGACACAACTAATTTGTTTCTAACATTGGTAAAAATCTTACCATTTGTAAGCTAAAAAAGCTCTATTTGTCAAAAATTCTGTTAAGTCCAAAGAATTTTCTTTTTCAGTCAAACAGGGCTGGCTACAGTGGGCTGAGTGTTTATTACCACTACTTTTCACCACTGCCAATTAGCACCTGCCAGTGAACACAAAGCCAGATGGTCATTGCCACTGAGGGCTTGCTGTCAAGAATTTCCCTTTCCTAAATATGAGTGTGTAGAGGGGGGTGGTTTAGGGGGTAAGGGAGTGGTGAGCAAGGAAGAGAAGTTGCATAAAACGTGCTTTGTGTTTTTACATAAAGGGACACAGCAAGAAATTTTATGATATCACAGTTAGTTCTAAAATAAGAATTCTATTTAAACAGAATAAGAGTCCCATTCTTCATCTTAGTTTTGAAATTTTGTATAGTATGAGCCCAAATGGATTTAGCTCAGGTACCCTGGAAAACAAGTTGACAACACTGTTTTGAACTGCTTTAAGAGAATAAGCAATTCATAAAAATCCTTGTTTGTTTGTTTGGTTGGTTGGTTGGTTGGTTGGTTGGTTAGTTCGTTTTTGTTTTAAATTTAGAAATGAAACTATTAACCATTCAAAAACTTCACAAATCATTCAACTGCAAGTAAAACTCTGACCCACTCATATCAGGAAATTAATCCACAGTTATTAGTTACTATTAGTAATAATTACATATAAAAACAAAAGTATGTTGTACTAAATAGAAGTACAATATTGTATTATGAAAGAAATTCTGAGGGCTATTATTCTTTCCATAAGATGTAAGTATAATAAAGCTAGATTTAAGTGGCACAGAGCTATAATTTTTGGATCTTTACTAAATTTCACAAAGATGTTGGATTTTTTTTCTTCAGCCATAGCTGAATTGCAATAATGGATACAATGATCTAACATATTGGCTGCAAAATTTGAGTCTTGAGCTCAAAGCTCTTGGGTCTTTGGATAAGAACTGTTATAGTCAAGACTGTCAACTAAATTAAACACCTCTCACTGTGTTCTCTAGCTCAGCATTTTTTCTTCCAAATATCATGTCTTACTAGTTTGCCTTATCTGCTAGCACAGATAGTTGGTCAGAAAACAATTGTATAAATTAGAAATTAACCCTTGCCTTGTGGTAGAGGTTAATGGGGCGCAAAATACAGATCATACTGATGGAGGGAATTAATAAGTACCATGTGTATTATTTTAATGTATCCCTTTTCATTACGGTTTAGAAATCCTTCATTATAGAGGAGTCAATGTTGCAATGTTGCTGAACTCACCAAGATGTAGAAGGAATGTTGATTTCTGTTTGTGTTTGATAAGTCATCTATGGGAAATGTAAATATTTAGAGGAACCTAAATTATGTACTGATTGTTAAGAGGGTATAGGCTTGTACTGTTTGCATTTGAACGGGGTATTTTTCCATAGTGCCACCAAATAAGTATTTAAAGTAAAAATTTTAAAAAATAATTTTTAATGTATAATGTCTTTATAAAACAAGGCACAGTTAGAAACAAAATTAAAAGGTGATTCAAAAGCATGTACCTCTTTTAAGAGTGACCCTCACTGAGACTTCCTCTAAACACTGAAATTCCTGATGAATCAATTAAGAGATTAGAGCATGAACTCCAAAAATGAAAATGTTGTTCAGTATATATCTCCATCTTGGGACACCATGGGAGGGTGGATGCTAATACTAGGACTGTGCTAACGCCATTTGGTAGTTAGTAGCTATTTCAATCCTGATATTTCTCACTGGAACTCCTTAATTATGCTTATGAATTTACAAAGCGTGACAAGTAGACATTCAATTCACAAAATATTTTTCCTCTGAGTAAAGAATTTCAGGTTTTAGGTGAGACATAATGCATAATCACCCCTTGCAAAGCAGACTAGCTTGAACTGTGTGCTGGAGTTGTTTTTAAGCACTGACACATAAGTACTTCTGGAAGCAAATGGTATGCTTTGATATTTAACATTCTTTCCCATTTGTATGTCGAAGACAGAAATTCCTTAGTATAGTTTATTTTGTATTTCTTCTCTTGCCCTTATTGTATGTCTTTTTTACCCACTTCATTATTTTAAAGACATCTTAGAGAGCTTCTGGTCCTTCAGTGAAATGTTCCAGTCTTGGAAATTTGACCTTTTATGTGAACATTGTAGAAAACGAGTAGATTCATAGCTTTTAAGTCCAGAAGGGACCATTCGATCATCAAACCTGACCTGTATAGCACAGGCAAAAGAATTTCCCCTCTATTGAGTCCAATAATTTGTCTGTAAACCATCTAGTAACAGGGTGTTATATTTTAAGAGTAGTTTAAAACTGTACAGGTCTCATTTTAATTTTTCACCAGTGGTTATGGTATATAATTCAAATAATATTTATATTTGTATGAATATTGCTAGTACTTTATATAGACATTTGGTTTAGCCTTGATCTAGTTTATTCATCCATTGATGAAACATGTTGCTTTGCATTTCAGGGATTACAAATCCGAGTCTTAAATTCTCTGAATAAGAGACTGTGCTGCCATTAGACCAAATAATTTCATCTCACTCACAGGCATCCACTTGCACTCACATAAATTACCAAATTTAAATTCAAGACTTACTTGTTGCTTGTGAACAGTGCACAGTTTCTGCCAGCTTTGGCTTTCACAATCCTATATCGTATGGAAAAATGCAAGGGCACTATTAAATTGCCAGTTCACTTCTATTTACATCACATATAACAGCCTTTATCTGAGTTTTATTTAGCCCTGGCTCCTCAGCTGCTTACAAGTTGATGGGAAAACTTACATTATGCAAGAACTGAGAGGCATGATGTGGAAACAGGCTCAGCATAAAAGATCAGCAATGGGAACCATGTTCAAGTTATACAGAGTTCTTTTTTTTTTTTTCAAAGAGTGAACACACACCAAGTGCTCTGCTGAGTTGCTGTGTAAAATAGTTTCTCTGAGAATAGGAATAAAAGGATATCATGGAGGTTTTGGTCTAAATCAAACCCAACTCAAACCTTTTAAACAGTAAAAAACATTGTGAAGGAAGAGTGCAATTCCCATCCACAGCTACTGTTGACTGGAAGAAGACTTTTTCATTTTCACTGAAATGAGTAACACTCAGACTCACACACTTGTAAATGCTACAGAGTATAGTATGCGGAATTATAGAGAGACATTAATTTTTAATACCTTACCACAGTTCAGTAGCAACAACTACATGGAATATAATGTAAGAGATAGAATAGATGCTATGAGAAAGACACAAATCAGACTCCTGAAAGCTGACACATAGTTAACTACTGCAAACATAGTCATTATTTAATTGTGATACAAACCAGGGAAAGTCATCCCTGGGCACATTTGCAGCGTAAAGTCAGGAAACCACAATTTACTGTTTTCTCAGAGTTTACTGAAAGACTTGCTATTTGTCAAGAAACAGCACTTATGTATGCAATAAAACTTCTGAAGAGTGACTGGACATTGCCTGGAACCTGCATGTTAGGGATGTTCAAATGCTTGGGAGTCAAAGTCTCCAAAGGAAGGGAAGTGTGAATATGTTAAACAGGTCACTATTAAGAGCTCACTTCCTGAGGGATTGGAGGGGCCTCCACTTTTTTAATGGGAATCACCATCATGCATTGCCAAGTTAACTATCACTAATGTTGACATATCGAGTCACTCTGGCTTGAGCAGGGAGGCAAGACAAGGACCAGGATCATAAAGCCTCTGTTAATACAGTCTTTTGTAAGCAGGGTGTGCTGGTTTCTTCACAGTGGCTATGTTTTGGATTTGTGCTGAACACAGGGCTGATAATATAGAGATATTTTTGTTAATGCTGAGTAGAGCTCACATAGAGCCAAGGCCTTTTCTGCTTTTCATACTGCCTCACTGGCGAGGAAGCTGGGGGTGAGAAGCTGGGAGGAGAAACAGATGGGACAGGTGATCCAAACTGACCAAAGGGATACTCCATACTGTGTGACATCATGCTCAGTATATCAGTGGGAAAAAGAAGGAAGGGGAGTTTTGAAGTTGATGACTTTTGTCTTCCCAAGTAACCATTACACATGATAGGACCCTGCTTTCCTGTAGATGGCTGAACATCTGCCTGCCCCTGGGAAGCAGTGAATTCTTTGTTTTTCCTTGCTTGTGTGCACAGCTTTTGTTTTTCCTATTAACCTGTCAACCCATGAGTTTTCCAGCTTTTACCCTTCTGATTCCTTCCCCAGTCCTGCTGGTGGGGGAGCAAATGAGCAGCTGTGTGGGGCTTGACTACTGGCTGGGGTTAAACCACAACAGAGGCAGAGAGAGGCCTGCTCATACACATAGTCAAAGGGGAAGCATGGGAGTGTAGTTAAATTCTCTCCAGCTTGAGCTTGTGCATTCTGCCTTTTGACATGTTGGATTTTGCACGTGAGCTGGCTTGAAGCACAGTCCCAGATCTTGATTGCCCCTGCCATTTAGAACTAAATGCCATCTAGACATGTATAGCAAATACCATCTAATTATGCTCATTGGGGCCTTTGAAGCCCCTGGCAAGATATCTTAGAAGCCAAACTGAATCCAGCCATGAAAGAAGAATATTTTTGAAAACTGCATGATCAAAAGATCAGCTGAAAACTGTTCCACAGCATCCACAAACCACACAAACCTCTAGGAGATGAAGAAACTTCTAATCAGGAAAAAGAAACAGAAACTGGCAAAATCTTCTCACTACCATTCAGTGCTTAGGTCTCAGTTGGCAGAGAATTCTGCAATTTTCTGATTATAAACAAGGGCAAAAGAAAACATAGTTATGAAATTCAGCAAGGTAATACTCAAAGCTATGAAAAAGTTACATGGTACTAGACTACCTGTTCTGCATTTCTTTTTCTGTTCATGAGTTGTTTTTTCAGATAATAATTAGAAGTAGAAAGAATTAAGTGGGGAGAAGAATCTGCATGGACAGCAAAAAACTCATATTTAAGTGCCTTTTATATTTCCTTGAATTTTGTTAATCTTCCTGGTGCCAAATGTCTACCAAAAATCCAAAGCAAAAGATAGTTTACAGTGCTTGAAGTTCTTTTCGGAACCACAAAAAGCCTAGAGACGCAAATAAGGAAAAATGTAGTGAAAGGCTACTGAAATAGAAGAGTAACCTTATGCATTATTTATATTTTAAATAACAGAACAGATAAGCAAAACACTGAAAATTAAAAAGAAAGGATTCAAAGAGTCTGAAAAAAACAACTTTGGAAAAGTGTGTATGTAGGGACAGCACAAAGTATTTCTTCTAAAAATATATACAGAAATAAAACAGAAGTTTTAATAATAGCTTTGCTATTAATATTTAGTGAATAGTAAACATTAAATGCTTATGAAAAATGAACAGGAAATGAATGCAGAAAATACTTTCCAGGATATAAATATTTGCAACTCGTATCTGCTGCCTCTCACAGAGACACTGCTTCTCCAAGAGCTGTAAACTCCTTGACAGAGCTGAGAGCATCTGGGAGCCAGTCTGTGAGCCATGGCCTTACACAGGGACAAGATGTAGAGGAACAGAGTCACTGGTGCTTTGCCTATGTGAGAAACAGTGATCCTCCAGCTCACCCTCCAAGTAGCATTTACAGGAACACACGGGGAACAAAAGCAGGTGCCTCACATGGGGCAGGTAATTGAATCATAGAGTATCCTGAGTTGGAAGGAACCCATAGAGATCATTGAGTCCAACTCTTGACCCTGCACAGAACAGCCCCAAGAGTCACATCATGTGCCTGAACACTTCTTGAACTCTGTCAGGCTTGATACTGTGACTACTGCCCTGGGGAGCCTGTTCCAGTGCCCAACCACCCTCTGTGTGAAGAACACATCCAACCTAAACCTTCGCTAACACAACTTCAGGCCATTTCCTCAGGTCCTGTCACCAGAGCGAAGAGATCAGTGTCTGCCCCTCTGCTTCCCTTCATGAGGAAGCTGTAGACTGCAGTGAGGTCTGAATTTGGCCTCTGAATTTTAGTATGTGGTTCCTTGTACCCAAGGAAAAGATAGGAACCTGAGCAGAGGAATGCAGAATGGCAATTCTTTTCAGACATTGTTAAGTAACTGAAGGTAGAGAATCTGAAACTCGGATTCTCATTACCATTCATCTTTAGTTCATGTGCAGGGAGTCAGGGTTTAATATATGGCATGCAGGAGTATAACCCTTTTTCATGGTTCTCTGTGCACTGTGAATGTTCAAGAGAAAAGAGACAATTTAGAAATGTGACAGAGTTACATAAAACTTTGGAGGTTTTAATGCCTACAGACACAAGGTCAAATGAGAAGATCAGGCAATGACAATCAGCAGAATGCAAAGGAGTAATTAACGTGGAGAATTGATCATATGAGATGGCACCAGAAACCACAGCCGTGATTATTCAAAAAAATGTTAGACAAGCACTTTGAAGCAATGAAAACATTAGTGAAGTGTTACTGGAAATGACTGCAGTGGCTTACATGGCCTCCTTCTGTCCTGAAGCATTACTGGAAAGAATTCTAGTTCAGTGCTTAAATAAAAGGGAAAAAAGGTTAGTAATGCTGTGTTGTTTAACTAACACCACAGGCTAGAAAATATATACAAAGTTGCTGCCCTATTCATTAAAGGTTCCTGTACAACTGCTCCTGCAAATTGTCTCTACAACACATGCATAGAAATGTTTTAGTAAAGTCATAGAAACATAGAATCCTGCTACAGTTTGGGTTGAAAGGGATCTAAAATATTATCTAGTTCCGCACCCTCACCCCTCTCCTCCACAAACAGGGACACCTTCCACTAGATGAGGTTTTCAAAAAGTTCTATCTGACCTGGCCTCAAACACTTCCAGGGCTGTGCCATCCACAGCTTCTCTGGGTAACCTGTGTCAGTGCCTCACGTCCCTCACAGTGAAGAGTTGCTTCCTTCTGTCCAATCTAAATCTATTCTCTTTCAGTTTAGAACCACAACCCCTCGTCCTATCACTATAGTGCTCTCTGTTGTTCTTTTAAACTCTTAAAAGTATTGGAAGGTGCTCTAAGAGCTCCCTGGAGCCTTCTCTTCTACAGGCTGAACATCCCCAACTCTCTCAGCTTTTCTTTCTCCAGCCCCCCTCCACCCCAGACATTTTTACGCTGATCACCCGAGATGTAGCTAAAAAAAAATACATGCACTTACAAGATACATTTTCCTCTTTTTATCAGCTGCCTGCAATGCCTGCTGATTCCTTGAATACTGAGCTCAAAAAGTCACCTTGTTTTTAATTGCAAAGCCAAGGACAAAATTAAGCCTAGCAAAATATAAAAATAGAAATCTCTGCAGACAAGATATCATTACCCAATGTCTTGTTAGCATTTCATTTGTTTCAAAAGGAATTGCCAAGAACAAGTCACAATTAATTGTGTAGCAGGTTATATTTACCTCTCACGAGCATGTCTGATGGAACTGCATTTTCAAATCCCTTTCTACAAGTAAATCTCAAAACACAGTCTTGTCTAGAAAGGGAAGTTAGTGTTCAGTAAAGTAGGATGTGATTTTCTGGAACACAATATATCCCGCATTACCTCCCAATGTGAACAGTCTAGTGCAAGAAGTAGGCAATGTGTCAGGTATTTCTTTATTAGCTTTACACAGAAAAACTGTACTGTGAAGACAAGGTCTCAGACACCTTCAACAAACTCCTTCAATTTTTTTCAGTGAAGTCTTATTTTCTTTACTGTGAGGCACTGGAACACATCCAGATAAGCTGTGGATGCATCATACCTGGAAGTGTTCAAGGTCAGGTTGGATGGAACTTTGAGCAACCCTTTCAACCCAAGCCATTCTGTGATTCTATGATTTAAGACTTCCTAAATTGTGCCTGGTGAAATCCAGGTATGCAACAGTTTTCACTGACTATATCCCAAAATGTCTAGGTCAAATTTTGACAATGATGAAATTGAATAGGGTTTATATTGGATTTCTTTGTTCTAAAATATTTCAAAAAACCAACCAAACAAATAAAACCAAACCAAAACCAACCAAACAACTTACAGAAAGAAACAAGCAAAAACCAAAACCAACTAGAAATAGGTAACTTCTGGATTTATTTTTCATTTAATTGAAAGGAAGAAAATCTCCAATATAAAAGCTAAAGTCTTAAATATGTTAAAAGCATTTTTCATACATCTCTCACAAAGCTGTATTAGGGTCAAAATGATTCATTCACAGGTTACAAGAATAAAAATAAATAGGAAGTGAAAACATCAAAATTAAATTAATATGCAAGTTGGTGAACTATTTATTTGCTTTATATATTCTACTTTATTACCTTTTCCATAGCATGACAGAAATATGAAATACCGGTTTCATAACATAACATGATACCTTTAGAAAAAATATACAGAAAGCAGCATATTACAACTTGTTGAGGTGTATACCACAGGAAAGTAAACCCAAACTGAACAAATAAGAAACTAAAACCAATTTTAGGGTAAAAGATTTCCAAGACATGAGGCAGTTGAGACCTTTGGTTTAAATCACCTGTGTTCAGGTAAAATGAGCACTCTGTTGACTTTACAAACTTTTTTTTAATCCCCTATTCAAAGCAACCGGGAAACAGTACAACTTCCACCCAATATAGAATATTCTCCATGAATACTGGACTTACCAAATCAGGTGCATTTTGATGTCAATGCAGTGTGAAACAGAGAGGCTCATTCTTTTGTTATTATTTACATGAACCTGATTCAAACGACATGGCAACATACACAGCATAGTTGATGCTGTTCAAATTCGATCACCTACTGCTGCAAAACCTTCATGAACATCATAAAAAGTTATTATAAAAGAAACAATAAATCATTCTTTACACTGAAATTAGTCTTTGTACAGCTTATCCCAGATCCAGCTGCTTGTAGTCCACATCTAGCTATGGGATTTCTACCAAGTCATAGCTCTGAGTTAATGCTCAGATTCCCAACACAGAACATTAGCTCCATGCTGGGTTGCCCTCTGGCTGCAGTTTGGAAGGAGCTGACTTGTTTTGTAGGATGGAAAACTTGAGCTTATGGGACAACCATTCATACTCAAACTTTACCAGAAGCAGAATTAACAGCCTTTCCCAATTTCTTTTTTGGTTATATGAAATATAGCTATCTTAAAAATGTTAATACTTTTTCAACATTTAATTAGTCTTGTTGTATTCCCATAAAAGCCAATCAAAATCAGTACCTGGCAATTCTAGGACAAATAAAAAAATCAAAAGCCACTTCTCTAAAAACACATCAGATGTGCAAAGATTTGGTGGCTAGTGAATATCCAGTTAAAAAAACCCCAACAGTTGAAACTTATTTAAATGGGACAAAAACCACTCTTCAAACCTAAAACCAGAATTCCTATCCAGAATTAAGATGTTCAGCTACATGTGTAAATGAAAATTATTTACATTTAAGCCATTTAGAATTGTTCAGAGTTCAATTAGGAAATACGTACTGAAACATTTTCATTTTGATGCCATAATTTGATGATATGCTATTGTCAGCATTATTTTTTCCCCAGAGCAGTTTTACCTTGAAGAAATGTTATCTACTTTCTCATACACTGACATTTTCAGATACTGTTATGTACTATACTTAATATTAAAGACTGTATTCCAGCAATATCCAGCTGACACACAGAAAAAGAAAATAGGGGTCATTTGAAAAAGGACCACTTCCCAGTAGGAGTTCTTATAAATCTCTTGTGAAATGAGATTTATATTGTCTTGCCTGATACTAATAAGACATAATGAGTAGAATTTCTGAAAGAGCTATTGTAGTCTATCTGCCAAGTGGAAAACTGTACGTCCAAAGCACTAATTAGACCGTTATCATAACTTACACAAATTGTGAATCTAAGCTGAAGGAATCCACTGGGGCTAGTAGACTGCTCCTGGTCTCCTGTTCACATAAATTTAAACCTAATGACTATGTTAACAGAACTCGTTTGCTGAAACACAGGTCTACTCCACATGTGCAATTTTAACTTCAGAAGGTAATTCCAAAAACAGGGATGAAATGGTAGGAAAGAAATTCTATTCATAGAAACCGGGATCAGTTAAATGGCTTTGCTCTTGCCAAATCAGTATGATATGCCTTTACATAAAAAATGTATTTTTCCATAATATTTTGCAAATAAAAATTAATTAAAATGAGACTTCCTTTAGGAATTTTCTCTTTATTGAGGTAATCGAATTACTAAAGAATATATCAATATCTCTTTCTTCATATATATTTAAATATATATATTTATGTACATGCAAACAAACATATAATTTGTTGGATATGTGTATGTATGCATACAGACACACAAACAGAAAGACAGAGAAAGACAACAGTGATAGTGCACAGACTTCAGATGACTTTTCTTGGTAAAGGATTGATGGGAGACCAAGCTAACTCTAATTTAAAATAGAGACATTTCCTGTAGATTGATTTCCCTGAAGAAGACCACAGGGTTTTAAAATCAAGAAAAGTTACATTTTTATAAGAAAGGAAACTAGAATTTACAAGTTCTATTTGTACAGAGAAATATTTTAGAACTCTTTTCATCCATGGATTACATAAAAAACCAAGAAATATTTTTCCACCAACTTCCCCTTTCCCCATGAGCCCTTACAAGTAGAACTTTGCTTTGATATGATGTTGCAATTAACTCAATGATCTCTGAAACTGTGCACACACTCTGATCCCTAGGGAGTTTCTCATTTGTTTCATAAAAAAACTTGGCTATCAGTCCTTGTTTTTCATAGCACCTTCATCATCTCTGAGCTGCATTTCCCCAGTCTCACATTTAAATATTTTTGCCTATCCCCCTCTGAAGTCTTTAAGAATTTCTGTCTTTGCCACCAGGTGATTCCATCTCACCTAATCTTGCCAGAAGGAAAATGTATGGTCAACAACAAATATGATACATATCTCATGTGTCATAAAGATTAAAATGCATAAAAGACTGAGGTTTGGATGGTAGAGTTTGGGGAAGAGAGGAAAGAGCTTAAATAAGTCGAGAATATTCAGAAGCACAACCAATCAAGTTCTGAAATAAATCATTGTATCCACCCAAAAGAGGATATTCTCACTTACACATTAACAAATGCAAATCTTCTTCCAGACAGTTATTTCGAAGACAGTTAAATGGAGTTTTTTCCAAGCATCAAGTTTAGCTTAAATTAGATAATGCGGTGAATAAACTTCACAATAAGCCTTCTGTAGTCAGAGATCTGTCTGTGTTGACTCTTTATTCCTCATGAGGAACTGTTCCTGCTGTTATATATAATTTCAGAGTTTACTTCAGGACAATATGGACCACATATTGGTTCAGGAGTGATGTACCCTATCAATTTTACCATTCCTGTATTTAAAGCAATTAGAAGGATCATACTGCAAGATTTTACTGAGTGATCCTGGGAGATTTGTAAGGAAATAATAATTATGAACTTGCTTTCATCAAAGTTGGTTTATTATACTTTTTAAAAACCCACCTTTTTTTTTTTTTTTCCCAAGGACTCAAGTTATGTACATATTTGCCAGAAAAGTTGTGAATGCCCCATGGCTGGAAGTGTTCAAGGCCAAGTTGGATGGGGCTTTGAGCAACCTGGTCTAGTGGAAGGTTGGTCTGGCAAGGGATTTGTAACTAGATGATCTGAAAAGTCTCTTCCAACCCAACCCATTCTATGTTTCTATGATACTATCATCAAAATGTTACAAAACTTATCAGCTGGATAACCATTTTCTCCTGAGCCAAAATAATTGGCAGTCTGTTGGAAGAAGAAAAACTGTAATGGATTATGCTGGTGCTCTGAACAAGCACTAATGATCCCCATTTCTCTTCCCAGTGTCAAACTCCATTCTGATGTTTTACGGAAAAAAAAAATCCTAAAAAACAAACAAACAGCAAAACCAACCACGACTCAAAAGCATTTATTCCCCACAAATCAAAAAAGAAACACAAGGCATGTGGGAGTAATGATTCAAAAATCACAATGACCATATTTAAACTGAGAAGCTGCTGCAGATGCATTGCTAGAATTTTTCTCTCTGTCTCAAGATTTGTTATTAGATACAATCATAACCTTATCAGCTAAAGGATTGTTGTTTGGAATAACACCATGTTAATAAAGAGTAGTGATGGAGAACTGGCTAACCTCCAACATTTCAACTTTATTTTCATGGAAAAAAATGTCCAAATGTTAGTTATATATGTAAACTTCTTGAATCTATGAGTGATGGTTGGAAATCTAGTACTTTCAATACTTGTGATTTCTTTTTTTACTTTCTCAGGCCAGCTATACCTTAGGTCTAGGCTTTCCTGAGTTACTGCAAAGCTATAAACAGTACTGATTTTTTCTTTAGGTTAGACATGGGAGTAAGGCTCAAAAAGTGTAGATTTAGTGTTTGACACAGAAAGTCAGTCTAAGTCTCAAGTCACAGACACGTGGATCATCACAGTGCCATGAGTTGCCCAATATAGCTGATCTGCAACAACGTTTATCTCCAATCTCTTAGCCTGTGACAAGTGTGAAGTGATTTACATTTCTTTGGTCCTCAACAAAATATGTGATGAAAGAGGATGAGGATTATTTGAATTACTTCACATTTGACACAAATCAAGAGAATACAAAAGGACAGTTAAAACAGGTTGGTTGCTCTTCAGTAGCTTGTTATCTCTGTGGGAACTTGTCCCTGCATCTAAGCCCATAACTCTACCTCTTGAAAAGAGATAGCACTGCTTCTTCCTCTCCCCTTTTTTTCTTAGATGATTGCAAATTCATCAGGCATAAGGGAGTATCATAATAAGGGACTTTTGTTGTTGTTGTTGAAACTACTTCTTTGTTAATAAAAGAAATTCAATAAATAATACCTACTTTTCTTGGCTCACTCACACAGATAAAAATACAGGGCTGTGGCCAAGTAAAGATGTTTCCATTAACAAATATTATCATGTGATAAATGACACAGTGAACATGGGATATACCATCTGCAGCACTTGAATCTCACAGCTTGACCATGCAACATTACAAAATTTTGTTTAAATCTCTAACTTCTTCATAGCTACCCTGAAGATAAATTAGAACATGGAAATGGAAAATTTCTTCCTAAAATTATCTAGCAACTTAAGAGTAGAATAGGAGATAGCTAAAATTTTCAGACCAGTTTGCTGCATAGAAAATAATTCTCCCCTTTTAAATGTTGGTCATGTGTAAACAAAATTTTTGTGAAAGGAATGTATTTGTTCTCTGAACACTTTTAAAAACATTACAATTTTACCTTTTACAATAGCAAACTAAAGTTTCACAACTTTCTTATTCATTGCTGAAGTATGTCAAGAGCACATTGGAAGCATAAGTGTATTTTCTTTACAGTGCATATAAGTGTATTTGAAGGTTGGACCAAATGACCCACTGTGGTCCCTTCCAACCTCACCCACTGTGATTCTGTGGAAACATTCTCTTTGTGCTATTTTTGGTAATATACCATTCAAAATGGAACAAGTTTTCAGATTGAAGTCTGTCAGAGGAAAATGGCATCAGGACAACTCACATCTCAAGAGCAGAATCTTTCTGCAGAGGCCACTTATGCCAGTCCAAAATGACAGAAGCATTGAGACAAGACAGGAAGCTTGCCCCATACTGTGTGTTATTCTTAGTGGAAAAACACCTTCCTGGGCTTGGAATCAAACTCTCACAGCAGTAAATCTCAACTCATGTGAGGTCAGAGAGTCCTGGCTGCAGGATTAACGTGTTTTGGGAAGTGAGGTGAAAGGAAACATGGATGTTGGAAACCTGTCAGAGCAATTTCAGAACCAAAGCAAGCAGAGGAGGGCTGGATGACCCGAGAACAAATTTGTTTCACAGCTACTTCAGGAACTGTACTTGCAAAGCATAAATATAGTTCACCTACTTTCATATTCAAGGGTGGTGTATCACTTCTTGTTAATAAGAGCACCCAGTAATTTCCATCATGAAACCTTGCATTTAGTTGATTCCAGTTTTGACAAAGATGGTATTTAAGACTGAACTTCCACAAGTCTGCCATAGCTTACATCTTTTCTCTAGAGGTTTCAGTCATGACCAAAATGTTCACATTAATGGAACAAAAAGAAAACTTGTAACAAGTGAAAGTCTGAGAATAATCCTATGTGACTATGCTAAATTCTTATCTTTACTTTCTTTAGGAAGATCTTGCCTTAAGCATTCAAAATGGTAGGAAATAAATTGGAATATGACCTTTATGTTTGGTGCAGAAACAGCTGTGGGAACAAAGCCACCAAACCTACACGCAGGGGAAATCTGACTGAAATAGAAAGAGGCAAGGAGCTCTCTGGTCAGAATTAAAATTGGGAAGAGATAAGGTGGAATTAAAAGGATCTGAAAGGTGCTGCTTGAATTTTAAAAGAGATAAGAAGGTTTGAGAGGGAATGAGGAGCATAGTTTGAACCATGTATTTGGCTTCACAATTTTCTTCAGTGAAACTCAGAGGCAATTGTATTCCTCTACCTCACCCACATAAAGGATCACAGCCTATGGTTGCAGACAGTTAATAAGTCTTTACCTATGCTGTTCCACGTGTCTGAACAGTTCAAACTTGTTAGTGGTCAAGAGAGTGGTAATATAATAGAGTTGTTATTTTAATCAGTCTCATTTTTTAAATGTTGATACTAGACACCCGAAAATCTCTGTAAATCATGAACTCTCAAAATTAGGAAAGAGGAGACATTCTTTTTCATTTGAAATATGATACAGTCTTTAAATATATATGGTTAATTTTTCTTCTGCCAAAGGGCATATCAAGACAAGATGGTTATTTATCTTTACACAAGTAAACCTAACCTTCATAATTCCTTAATTGTCAGATGCTGCTTTAATAATCTTATTTTAACATAGACATGCATTTAGTAAACATATATTGCTGAAATGACCATTATCTTAATCTCTTAAGAATTTGTTTCCATTTACTGGTTCTCAGTGGTTGATGCTGTTTGGTGGAAAGTCTGGAAAGCCCTTCCAGTAAGTAAGAAATGGCAGTTTGATGTCCCCACAACTGCAAAGCAGTTGCTGTGTTGTTTCAGAAAAGGTTTCAAGCAGCAAGGTGTCCTGTCTGCTGCCTCTAAGTCTGGTGGTGAACTATCCTGTCCTTACACTTGGCAGAGGGTAGAAAAAAAAAGGTAATCTTTTTAGTTTTCCCAGAATCCACTTGCTAAACATGATATAAAGAATTCAGTAAATTTTTATGGGTGAGATAAATCTCAATGAACTATGACCATCCTTGACCAGGCTCCCCCAGCACTCAGACAATGCTGATGAAAAACAATGCAAATCCTTTCACAAATATGAGGCATTTTAACTTAAACATTTTTAGCATATTTATCCTCACATTCACCATGAGTATACAGCATGTGAAGAGTCAGTAGCTCTAGTTTGTGATAGACTAATTCAGTAAACTTTTAGAGTTTAGATCTCATTCATAGTCTGCTTCATAGCAGACTGCTACATAGTGTAACATAGTCACAGTACTAAAAGCTTGTAAGTCTTCCAGAACAAAAAATTATGTACTTTTGAAAGTTTGGTCCTGAGTTAAATTTCCTATTCAACCAAAATTCTTCTCTGTAATAGTAATTCTCATATGTGTATTTTCCCAAATTTGTTCTTTGCTCTCTCCTTTTCATGATGAAATGTTGGTTACAAAATATCATCACAGGTATTGTTGATACTTTTATTTAAAGGTGTGTTTTTATGGATAACTTCTGAGATATTAATCACTGACAATGAGAGAGAACACACAGAAAAGTTAAAAACTATCCAGTCCAAAACTCTGGTTTTTTCCACAGAGAAAACCTTATGACTAATCTCACTACAGCATGGACCCCAACCATTTTAACCCTGAATAATTTTGGCTTTTCATTTTGTTTTCACAACTTTTGCTGGAACTATTCAACAGTATTTTTAATTTATTCTGTGTTTCTGCACACCTCTCTGCAGCTCTCTAATGAAGTCTGGGCAAGCCTGTCTCTTTCAACAGTTTGGCCAACAAAGGTAATTAGTAATGCTGTTCTTGACAGCTCTCCAGGGGAAATATTAAAGAAAATAAGCAAGAATAGAACAGTAAATATTTTTTCTAGCTGACGAAATTTCAAAAGGCACCTGCACAATACTTCATCTTTTTCCAAATTTCTGATCACTGGATTCAAGAATTTTGACTGTGTTCAGTTTCAACTGGAGACAAGGGCATTTCTGCATCACTCAGACAAAATTAATGTTGGTCTTCTCAGAAGCAGGAATTTAAGCTCAGTATCTTCATTTCAAATCTACCTATGGACAGTAGTATATTAGAAAATCACGTTGACCTAAATTTTATCTGCTTAATCAGCCTTCTCTCCAAGTTTATTTCTTGCTTTGCTATTGACTTTTTCTTTGATACTGTGTACAGATATAGTTTAATTTCTCCATTTAATTAATTTTCTTTTCCACATTTACCCCCTCTTGTAAATTATCTGTAGCTTTCCAAGCCCTTTCCATTGACAGTTGCTTTACTATCTTTCGTTTCACACATTTCTTTGCTTCAGGAATTCCTTCATTTCTCATATCATAAATATTTCTGATTCCTCTTTTGCTCTGAGAACATTTCTATTCTTTTTCTGTTCCTAATTATCTACTCAGAAGTCATTTATTCATATGCTCAGCTCATACTTTGGACCAACATTTTATAAGTGCTATTATTTTTTTAGCTTCACCTCTGCCTCAGTTGCAGGTCTTTATTAGGACACACTACAGCATTTACATCAATACAGAATCTTCTTGAGTAGGAAAATTCTCATTTTAGCAGCCCTTACCAGATTTTGTCACTTTGCCTCTTTAATGGGAGAAAAAAGGGACACAATTACAAATGAGAACCACTGTGTCCCTCTTCATTAAGGACAAAATGAATTTGTGTAATGAAGTTTTTACAAACTCTCTAGAAAGCATCTGACCTCTAGTGTTTTTTGTTTCTCAGGCTTACGAGGTGCTACTTGGTTCATAATTCATGTTCTAGCACAAAGTGCAATGAAACCATACATTTTTAAAATGAAAAATAACTGCATGATATACAGTAATACTTAGGCTGAATGCTACATAGTGGAAAATAATTTACCAAAGCACAAATCCTCCATAAAATATTTAAAATAACACATAGTGCTCACCTATTTCTGTACAGTACCATGAAATCAAAATGTTAATGCTGTAGTTCATGTAAAAATAACCTATGTTAGAAAGTCTACTATTTAATAACTGTGTTGTGGATGTTGAAATACAAAGTGAAAGCTAATGAGATGGTGCACTGTACAGGCTGATGGCTCTACCATTGTACCCACTTCACAAGACAATGAACAATGAATCCTGATTTCAGGATTTTCTTCCTGTCCAGAGTTTATTAAGACTGATATGATCTCATGAAATTCCGTCATCACAAGAAAAAGTCATTTCCATATGGAAAAAAACCCAAGTAAACAAACAAACAAATCAAAAGCTGTCTTCTCCTCTAAAGAATAAATTATATTTTTCATTCTTACACAAAGTGAAATAAATCACTCTCCCATGTATTTTAGTCATACTGGATTCATAGCATTCTACAGAACTTCATTGTGTGGGGGAAAAGGAGGATATTTGTCTGTGGGAAGTTAACTTATTGTTGCAGGGTGTGAATTAAAAATTTCATTGCAGTTGAAGATTCTAGGGTCAGTTAAGTCTCCCCTGAGGCCCATTTACCTTGCTACCAAATTCTATCTTCTCTTGGACCAGAGGGAAAACTCTTCAAAAACCAATTCAGATAATTATCCTGCAGTATTCAAATGAACCCTAACTTTTATTCAGAATTAGTATTATCCTTTAAAAAAAGCATGAACTACAAATGTTAAAACTTAACTCTGTGTTCAGTTCCTGACACTAAACTTCTGAGGTATGGTCGATATAAAATAAATCTCTCCCCCTGCCTCTCTGAATGGATATGGATCTCCTAGCAAAGATATTTAAGATGAATGTCCCAAAATGATATAATTCATCACCCCAAAGGTCAAAAACAGATGCTACCATGTAACAGTTGTACAGCAGAAAATCAGCAGGACATGAAACCTTCAGCTTGTAAGAATAGTCAGAATAGTTTCAAAAGTTGAAACATATTTCCTGAGTAACAGATTATCATGAGTTTTTAAGTTCATTCACTTTTCAATCTGGCATCCTAACAGTCCATCAAATAATATTCTTGGGCCCAGATATTATTTTTATGTCATTCAACACTGTCAGTCAAATTGGTCTAAAAGACCTTGTAGTGGCAGATGATTAATCTGTTGGTAAAATGTCCATTACTCAAGTGCAAAAGTAAGGATTTTCCCCTTAGAACATTGGGTTTGAGCAAAGAATAAACCACAAATTCTGGAGCAAATCCTATATCCTCATCATTTCTCTCTTACATCAAGTCTAAAAAAAAAAAACAAACCAAATCTCCTTATCCTTAAAATAAAGGTATTTCAGCATGACTATACGCAAATAGAATTAAATAAACCCTACCATTTATAAGTGGAACATAGGAATGAGAAAATTAGAATAGACAAGAGCAGTGTACTTTTGGATATAAAGGCTATGGTCATACATGGTTGTAATAGCTCATACAGCCCTACAAAGCAAGCCTGCAAAATGTCTGTGAAGAGATCTGCATTTATATTTTGCTGTTGACCAGGAAGGGCAATTATTACTTTGTAAATTCAATTAACTATGATATGAGGAGAAAAATTCTTGTAAAATGCATGTTAGATTATATGATTAAAAGCTGATCCTTATGAACACAGAAGGCCAGCAGCATTCAGAGAAATATTTTCAGGCTCAGAACCCCCCAGTAAATGAGTGTGAATGAGACACCAGGAACCACTTCCTTCAGGCTCTTCAAGGAGAATGGTGAGAAATTTGTCCCTGGTGAGAAGTCCACAGAGAGCCAAGGACACTTGTTCATGCTCGATGTTGCTGAACCATGGAATATGGAATCACAACAGCCTCAACTTCATTGAACTAGTGGATTCAGCAGCCTCTAACATGTTAAAATTAAGTATCCCTAAATACTTACAGTGTGAAATGGTGACCCATTAGCACAACCCCAGCCAGAATCATGTGCCCCATTTTATTTTCACAAGCCTCACTCTCCCTCTCTATCCACATAATGTAATTAGAGGAATCCCTTGGAAATCCTCTCATCAATGATAACACACATCTTCTATCAGAATAAGATAATTTATCTTGCCCAATTGTCTTAAAAAGGATGTAAAGCTTTAATGTTAAATAGAGATTTTGGAGAGAGATCAGGAGTTAGTGTTTCTACAGTAATAAAAGTACATTGTATTGCTGATCATCCAAAAAGATTGTTGAAGGAGAAAGGGTGCCTCAAAATAAAAAAACATGGAAAAAAAATTATCTTAACATTTCCTGCATTTTTTTTTTTTTTAATGTTATTTCATTGTTATGGTGTGCAAAATGTTGTCTGTTCCTACAGACTGATACAAATGATCTGATGTGTTGCTTCGCTCATGTCCTAGAGTTTTACTCTTTGGCTTCCTCAGTAAGCATTCCTGCATATGCACTGAACAACTCCAATTTCATATTTTTATCAAATTCCTGAGGCTTAAATCAGGGTTGCAAAGTTTCACCTGAAGAAGATAACACATTTACTGTCTTCTGACACATTCACCAGAGAAGTGGGAAGATCCCTAATCATAGACATTGGGCAGCTTCATAGTTTCTTACCAAATTAGGATTGATATAGTGCTAGATGGATGCAAAATATAGTGTTGTTTCTTAAGTTTATGTTGAACTGTGTTAAGCCTCATATCCAGGCAAAACAAATGTCCAGTTATTCAAAAAAGTTCCCTGAAACTTATGCTGCTTGACTGCTGGTCACTCAATAGGTTAGGAACTTCCAGAAGATGACAACCTATACCTCAGCACATAAACTGGAAAGGGATGAGTCCACCAGCTTTTTCTGGTCATGGATTTTCCAAGACAGCATTCTTCAGTTCCTTAGATAATTTAAAATCTGTGAATTTCTTTGTAGAGCTTCATGATACGCTTAAATATTGTGGACCAGAATCTCTCTTCATATACCTGGTAATCAGTAATCAACCAAAGAGGGTCACTGATTAAATGAGTTAACCATGTGTCAGCCATATGCCCTAATCTCTCCATGCCTGAAAATAAGGATTTATATGGGATGATTACCTGATTTACTATATTCTTTCAGCCAGACTGAAGTTTATGGTGCTGAAGTTGACTGATATAGGAGTGACCTCCAAATCTAAGGCTCCAGAAAGAGAAATGAGTATAAATTCTGGCATGAATTTGGGATATCTTCTTGAACATTTTCAGATTTAATATCTTGAAAGATACTAGAAAATAAATTGCAAAAAATCTAACAAACCAACATTATGATTGAAAATATTGAAGTGAAATTATGGGAAATTCTCTTTGATATACAGTTTTTACTTTGTATGAACATAGAAATTTAATAAGATATCCAATAAATTATGAAATATATGTTTGAGGCAAAGGTACCGTCATTATGAACTTCCTGACTTTGGTGAAAGTAAAACCAGTATAGGAATATATCATCTGCATTTTTAGAGTTTCAGGTTTTAACTCATAAAAAATTTGAAAGGCAAAACCTACTAATAATGATTAATTTCTTAATTAAAGCCACACAATCTTAAAGAGTTCTCCAAAATATTTTTGAGCACAATTTCTTAAGGGATGCATTGTCCTCCATCAACAAGACTGTTGTATCACATTTAACGAGCAATATTTGAGTTTATGTAGTTTAAAAATATTTATTAACATTAAAAGGGGAATGTGGGAAATCAGGGAAAGATAATCTTTAATTTAGTCCAGCAGCAAAGATCTGAACCAAAGCATATTTACCCACCACCAACATTTAAAATGTTTGGAACAAGTTAAAGAAATATAACAAAATCCAGGTCTTATTTTCTCTTCTATGCCTTAGAGCTGGACCATCTTTTGACTTTGGGCCTAAGTTAGGTTAGTTTTCAAAAAAAAAGAAACTTTCAACAAGCAATGAAAAATTCTCAGAAAGGGGAAAACTGACAAAGCAAACAGTAATCTACATGAAAACACACTAGAGTAATTCTGCATTGGCAAAGAATTATGTATAGTCTGTGTGTAAAGGCACTTTTTTACTCTTGTAGCAACAGTTCAAGACTGACTGAAAGCAGAAACTAATTGAGGAACAGATTCACAATAAATTGTATAAGGAAAATTCCATTCTTGGAGTCTCAGCCAATAGCAAAGCTTTATTTTCCTTCATATTCTGTTTTACTTTATGCAATATTCTTTACATTAACCTCTCTGTTCTCACTATGTTCAATAATAGCACTAAAAATATTGTTATTATTTTAAGTCTAATACTATATCAAAACATTTATAGCATTGAACATGGCAAGCCAAATACTTTATTAAAACTTCTGAGAACAATAACAGTTTAAGCTGTAAATCTGGAAAATAGCATAAGTGAAAGCATAATAGTGATGACAGCCACACTTACTGGCTCCCCTGAAAATGAAGGACTTAGAGTGAGGAAGTTTAGTCTAGTAACTATGTGAGCTAAGCAAAACCTTAAGGGATTGTTTCTCTCCCTTAGATTTTTTGCTCCAGACAGCAAAAGAAGGGAGCAGAGAATACTGAGTTTATATGACACTCATTTTTCTAGTTCCCAAATTAGTGCTTTTGCTCAGATACTCAGGATCAAGAAAAATCCATAAAACACCAGGAGCAAATCTCACTGATTTCAAGAATAAGCTCTTGTCAGCTTCCCCTCTCCACACACACACACACAAACCAACCAACCAACCAACCAACAAACAAAAACAAAAAAAAAAAACCCAAACGACTACAACAAAAACACACCACCCATATAGGGCCCCTAAAGTTGTTGGAGGTGTTTTATGGAAGCTATCTTCCAAATGTATAATGTACAGGTTAAAAAATTAATTTTATTCCCGCTTTATGCCTTTGTCTGGTTTTGTTTCATGAAATTTTGACACTTATAATAATTTCTTACCTCTTTCTTACAATCTAGAAAAGTGAGCAGTAACATTTAGAAAACAAGTTGAATAACAGAAGTGGTGACCAAAAGTATGCACCAATTCACCAAAATGACTTCTGTTAAATAGTGTCTTCCATGAAACAATTATCAAATACAAAAATAGGTTGAAGCTCCAGCTGTAAATGTGCTCACTGCAAATTTTGGCAATGACTTGAAACAGTACAGGATTTAGACCCAACAGTTTTATGAACAGGAATGTGAAAGGACTGGAAAGTTTAAAAAAATTACACTTTTGGAAACCTTTAGAGGTCTTAAGTACTCATTAGATTTTGGATTCATATTAATAAAGAAAATTGAGTGCATTTAAGGAGCATGAGGGTGGAGAAATAATTCTTCCTTAAAGGATGGAAAATACAGGGAAGATTCAAGGCCCGAACAAACAGGAGTACCTTATGTGTTATGCTTCCATCTTCATCTGGGCAGTCTGGGCAGGACACGCTGGCAGACACAAACATGTATCTGTCTTGCTGTCTATTGAAATAACACAAAGTTGTTGTGCCTGGATTCACAGTACTAAAAGAATGTTGTGGATTTTTTATAAGAAAGGAACTGTAGATTTTCAGGTTAGAAACAATTAAAAAAAAAAAAAAACAAATATGAAAGTTTACTAAGGGATTTAATTATTTAATAGTGTGAAAAAATGATGAATTTTATTATTTGAAGAAATAGACAGCATTTAAATTTACTACACTGGGGGTAAAAGTAACACTGGCTTACAAACACTGTTTGTTTTTTTATTACTTCACACATATTTTTAAAGACTAATGACTATTATTGGAAGGAATTGACATGATCTTTCCATATTTATAGAGGCAAGCTCTCCCACTGCCTTTGGCACAAGCCATTTGTAGAGGAAAGATGCTGGGTTGGGTCCACAACAGCTTGCTTTTATTTAAGCTATGATTTTCATTATTGCAGCTCATGCTTGTCATCTTCTAGGTAGTAGTTTGTTCCTAATCCTTTTCAATAGGATAGACTTAGGATATGTCTGTTCTGTGGTTTGGATGTGTACTGAAACACATGTAAAACTACCTGTAATTGATTTTATCATACACTTAGAATGTGGAATACTTTGCCCTTAGACCTGTAGCATTTGTTCCACCGCAAAATTCTTTTGACATTTTGTGCTGCTTACCAGGTTGTGGCTATGAGGCAGCTGGTCTGTAGCAGCCCCAATATTTCTACATGTCCTGCAATTACACATTTAACTGCAGGGTAGACAGCCAAAAGGAAGATGCTGAGAGCTGGCTCAACCTGATGGTCATATCAGTAGAGATCACTTAGACAGAACACTGAGGGGTATAAGGAAGACCTTGGCTAAAGCTGAAAGTGTTAATTATCTCCCCATCTGTAAAAGCCTAAAAGAAAAGAGGGTTAATGTGGATATCTCAAACATCAATAGCTGGATGGTTGTGGAGCCAACCAAGGATTGTTGTTAATAACAGCCAGGGTTTGTTGTTAATAACACACTGTGAGAAAGAACATGATGTGGTTTGAGGAGGGGGTCATATGGAGTTAGAGCAGCACTTTTTGGGGAAAAACTTCCTTCTTCTGGCTCCTGGAGATAAGAACAACATAGTTCAGCAAAAGTGCATGAATGAAGTTGAGAAACAGGCATAGGCTGTAGGGGAGGAATAAGACTGCCCAAGACCCATTTCCAAACAGGCATAGACAAATGGACTGTGCATGATAACTAATTTGCATAGAAAACAAGAAACTTATCTACAGGGCAGGGGAAACTTACCTATAAAAAGGTACACCCACAAAGCACATGTGTGTGCACCCTAAGACCCTGGATGCCCCATCAGATGGATCCATACTGGAACTGGGACTGGTGATGTCTCCCTTTCTTTGTCTCTCCTCTTCTTTAATACATCTCTCTCTTTGCTTTCACCCTGCTCATTTATCCAAAACCCACTACAGTGTGCTTATACTTGGAGATCAGGGAACCAACTTATACCAATTTCCAACTTATACCAATTTACAAATAAAACTTTATAAGCTTTCATGGATTCTATGACTTATGTCATTGCTTTTGACCACAAGCATCTATGAATCTCGGGTGCTCTCTTGCCCCAAGGGTGGGATGCCAGACCATCTTGTGGACATTTATGCTGGTGCAAAGACTTTGTTCAACCTCTGTTCACCATCACTGCAGCAAAGGTAGAGGTGCAGACTGAAGGATGATGATAAATCACTTCATGCTACCTGATAATCCATTTCCAGTTTAACAAAGCATAATGGTAAGCTGGCTTATTTTGAAACATCTGCTTAACACTGTTATGCTAATAATTCAGGCTTTGATTAAGTGCCTTGATGCCTTAAAGTCTTACTAGAGAATAAAAAGAAATGACAAAGTGTTAAAGTCAAAACGAGCTCAATAATTTTTTTTTCTAATTTATTGACAGATAAGAACCTCTCAAGGCTTCATGATACAAAGTTATACAGTAGAAAGTCAAAGGTGTATTTTCCAGATCATGCATCATCCTTACATTGATTTTCATTACATTCTTAATGTTGGAACAGCCATTACCTACTATGTCAACATGCATTAAGAGCTACCATTAAATAGCTTTTTATTTATTTAACTTCAGCTTGAGAGGTTGAAAGGCCTGCTTTATTGAAGGCTTTCTTACCAAGAATGTTAAAGAAAAAAAATAAAATGTTACACCTGCTGCAGACAAAAATATCTATTCAGGGTTTATACAGAGCTTAAACTTTCTTTTTTCCTTTGATTTGTTTATACAAGGTAGCAGTGTTTTTAGGCAGTGTTGATCTGCACACCAAAACTGTATTTTTCCCTTTGTTCCACAGTCCTGACTATAATACTCAAGATTTCTTTCTTTTTTTTAAGGATGACATTAAATATAGTCAAAAAACATAAAAGAACTCAGGACAATAGGCCAGGTGGATACTAAGTGAAAACAGATTAGAATAGGTGGAAACTTACACTGTCACTATGTTCTATTTATATTGTCCTTTCATCTGCAGTTAGCTGTGAATGACTTCACTTAGAATATCTTCCTGAAGAACACTTATGAGAAGATAGGAAGATAAGCATTGTAGCTTTGCTTCCTTTTAGTTAAGTAAATAGCTGTAGGCTTAACTGACAAAAGATACACTAAACACAGAGAGCTTCCATTTGGGATTTTTTTTTTCCAACCTTCCACCTTCATAGTTCCTTTTTATTGTTTGGGAAATTAGGGTAGCATTTTTCAGAAAGTAGAGAAAAAGAATCTTATGGGTGGATGGATTTATTTATTGTTTACTTGGTTTCCCTGCAGTTTTCAAGGTATTCAAGAGTGTTTCAACCTTATAAAGCAACACACAAAGACAGTTACACAGAGGAGCTCAGTGGTCTGGATCCCGAAAATTATTTACATTTTTCAGTTTCAGTTTCAAAGATTTCAGGTTCCCAGTCTGTAACAAGTGAAATCTACTTGACAAAATGATAAAAATAAAACTATCTCTTTTTAACTTAGCTTGGCAAAAGAAACAAGAGAGTGAAATTAATGCAGTCCTTCCTTACAAGTCAACAAGAAAATAATTATTAAATTTACTTCTTAGTTTTAACAAAGAATAGTGGTACGTTGATTTATTTGGTACAATGGGATAAAAATCTTTGTTTTGCACCCAGGCTAAGAGATGGCAAGGTAAGTTCTTTTGGTCAGAAAAAAATAATGGAAAAAATAATATTAATAATTAATTAGTAATAAACTCATGACAGTGATTGAGATATTTCAGTTATTTTAAGTACATTATTAGCTGAAGTATTCTTTGAGGATTTCAGCACAGTAATATTAGCAGATAAATGCTACTACTTACTAGTTGCACAAAAATAGCAAATTAATTATTTGAATAATTATTTGAATAATTGGGCTGCCCAGTTCAAGCAATCCACCAAATAAGAATATCAGTGAAGGAAAAAGAATATTAAAAGTAGCTTTATTCTGCTTTAGAGATTAAAAAAATACACAGCTATTCTTGTCAGGGACAGCAAAGTGGTGAAAAGTGGGTCTCCTTCAAGGTGTGTGAGAATTCTCTTGGAAGTCAGGGGCACTGCACTGTTTGCTTTAAGTTACAGAGGTATTTAAGTGCTTTGCTGTAGTGCCTGCCATTGCACTGGACAGGGCTTGTATTCCCCAGTTCCTCCATCAAGAAACTTCATTTCAGGGAGCACTTATCTCCAGAGCTAGCTTTAATAACCTGGCTTGTTTGGAGATACTACAGTGATATGGCAAGTGACAACCATATCCCACTGCAGGATCATGTGTTTCAGGATGAGTGAGCTCATCCTGACTTTGGTGACACATGAATGTACCAAAGGCTCAGCTCTCCTCTGTTATACACACATTAATTTGCACAAGTTATTTTGGAAAAAAGTTATCCTCAGCCACATATACTTAATATCACAGTTTTGTTTGACTTCCAACATAGATTATTTTCATTCATAAGTTTTCTTCAAATTCAGCCAAAGGAAGTCGAACCACCTATGAAATCAAAGGAAACCCTATACTAAAGATACCTTGCTGACACTGCAACAGATTCTTGAAGAAAGTTTTACTTGCTTATAAAAGTATTTTCATCCATGTGTTCCTAGATAACTATACAAGTTATGCCTGCACAAAATCTCCACTAAATCCTTTATCTGTATTTTTACCCTCTGACTAGACTTTGGCATGACTAAGAGAAAAACTGTCATTTCTACTCAACAGTCCTTGATAGAAACTTAATCTCTCTATCAGCCCTGGCATGTGCATTGCACTGTATATATCACACCAACTATGAAGCAGTTCTCTCTTTCCTTCAGGATAATTCCTTTATAACTGTCTGAGTACTGAACAGAACATGAATAAACCAACTGGCAGATGTTCTTAGTAAATCACTGAGAGGCTTCCATTAAAAATTAGCCACCTGTGTATTTATCTGTTCTTTTTTATGTATCAATAAATTATTTAGAACACCTAAATATCTGTTTTAATTTATCAGTATATTCTTGTTCCTAGGTATTTCTATTGTAGTTTCTCAGAAATCAAAATATAGGAGAACCCTTTAAACATAATTTTTAATTTACAGCAAGCAGCATATTTGCAGGGTAAAGTCACTCAATTTCTGCCTCCCTCAACCCACTCCCCCCCCTCAAAAAACCAAACCAAAGGCTAAAACAAAACAGCAACAACAACAAAACCCAAAAAAGCTTTGAAAGACACAAGGTATTCAAGTTTCATCTGTTTTAGTACTTGCTTTTTGCCTCCAAACAACTGACACCACCTGTCAGATATGCAGGTCCGAAGCATTTGTAGTATAGTCCTTCTCTTTGGGATCAGACAGCATAAAATTTGCTGCCTGCTAATTGTAACAGGTCCTGTTTTCCTTTCAAAAGTGGTCTACTGACAATAGTAACACAAAACCTCCTCTTTTTTATTTGTGCTTAGGTGCAGTGAGACAATTATGTTGACAGATTCTGCTGTTGAGAATCTTTTTTGACAATTGAAATTCAGTAACATTTAAATCTATTGTCTGCTTTTGGTTTTGTCCTGACTCTTGTCACCATGGCATAATTTAGCTTACTGAAAGGAGTGTGGGTTTTTGGTCTCTACCCAAGTTCAGTAAACCTCTAGATAGAAACTATGAAATTAACAATTTCTGAATGTGTGCACATGTGGAGATCAAACAAATGATCAGAGCCCTGGCATTTATTTGAAATCTGGCATTAGGTGGTAGTTCTTAAAGTTCTTAAAATTTAAAGCAGTTCCATCTGCAACTAATCAGCTGCCTCAGGATTATACATGTGAGATGGGGGATCAAATAATAGCTTGAAGATCACCTGGACCTCATAAAAACCTGCTAGGAGCTGGGTTGAGGGGGAGAGGTGAATAGTCAGGCTGGCTCTGGCAAAAGGGTTTGGATTGACAGAAAGAGCATAATTGATACCTTGAGCTTCTGCTGAACTATTCTGTTCTGAACCAGTCATACTATCTGTCTGACGGAAAAGCACTAAAATCTTGTACTAGGAAGTATTTCACATGATTATGGTTTGATAGGGCACTTGCAGTTGGGGATTTTTTCTTTCAGGAGCTTGATATTTCTTATAAGCAGATTCCAAAATTGCTGCAAATAACTAGGTCAATATATAACTAGGTTCTTGCTCTGATTCATCCTGTCTTTTTCACAGTAAAGCTGCTTAGTGAAGTTGGGTGATAAAAATACTATATGTGGTAGCATTTTCCCTTTTAATAATAAAGGATTTCGGTTTCACTGTCAGAAGGTTCTCTTAACACTCAGTATAAGAAGAAATTTGTATCTTGTCAAGGATTTGATCTTTATTTTTTCCTTTTGGAAAAAGAAAGCTTTTTCATGGCTTTGAATTCTAAGCTGACACAGGTACCTGCCAAATTGTCAGTAGGGTAAATGTTAAACCACAGCATGCTTCTTTATCATTTCTGACTGTTCAGCTTCTTAAACATGGAACTCGTCTGAAATTCCCCACTGTAGTAGCCTCATGCACCAGCTAATGAGACCTGATGCCTACCCTGACTACATAAGTGTCCAGGGAGGGGGATATCCAAAAATTTAGCTGAGATTTTGCTATTATCATGTTACATGTCTTAGTGCTCATGCATATCTTGAAAGCTCTGCTCCACTGCTAAGGTTAGGAGAGGATAATAATGTATTGACACGAAAAGCGAACTCAAGTTGAGAGTGGAAATAAAATGCACCTCTAAAAATCAGCTTGCTCTTGATTGATGTTCTTGAAGAAAGTTACACAAGAGTGTTGTAAAGAGTGAAATAGAGTTGTTGAAGTTTGGATGTAAAATAAACGAATTAAACCACACTGTTTGATATCGGATGAAGTCACACATGATGACCTGGTCAGACCAACACCATTACTGAATAAAAGCAGAAACTTCATCAAAACCAGATGCTACATCAGGATTTAAGTATCAGAAGCATAATATATTTGGAAGCCGGTACCGTGAACAAGGTATTGTGAACTCATCCTCTATTTTGAATATAAGCACAATGCCCTGAAGGAAGCATGCAACTTAAAACACAGTCTTAAAAAAAAAAAAAAAAAAAAAAAGATGAATAGGGCTATGTAAATAGAGAAGAAAAAAAAAGGAAAAGAAATCCAGCCCTTGTTGCTATGTTACTAGTCTTTGGAGGAAGATCATGCACACATAGAAATCAATGTCAGTTCTGGTTTTTTTAGTTTTCCTCCTGTGTCATAACTCTCATAGTTCCTGGCTGGGAAACAGATGATTAACAGAGCCAAATCTTAATAAACTCTGACTAGGGTACTCCAGCTGAACAGAGCATATTTTGAGCAGAGAGATTCAGTAATTGCTCATAGCAGGAATTGCAGACTTTTATTAATTGTATGCTGAGGCTGGGGAGTGCATTAAGGCACTTGGAATGTGAGGCATGGAAGCCAGGAGAGCTCTGGGAGACACTGTGGCTGAGAGGACACATTTCTGGGGCATTACTTAATTCTACCTCTGCAACTAGGGACAAGGAGAGAGGGAAAGCAGTGCCACAGCATCAAGATAGCATTGCCAAAGCAAGGCTTCATTATTCTAGGTGCTGCTGAGGCACAATTAAACAGTCCTGATCCAAAAGACTTGCAGTCCAAGTGAAAAAGTACAAGAAATACATAGACTCGCAAAGAGGAAGATGTGGGAATCGTGTTTTCATTTAGAGTAGCAGGCAGGAATCTCACCACAACCAGCATCTCTTTGCTTCCATCTCATGGAAGCTCTTAAATCTCCAACAGGGGAAAGAGAGCAGATATGTTAAAATTAAAACCTGTGTAATGAAGAAATCTTTCCCAACAAGTTTACATCTATGGAACAGTGAAAGAAACAAGTTAATATTTCATTTATTTTCTTTGTGCTTTCACTTGAGGGAGTCTAGGGTCAGGCCACAAGATGCTCAGGGTGCTGAAGCATGTGATATTCAAGCAGAAGCTCAGAAAACTGCCCTCCATGTAGAGAAAAAGAAAGCAAGAGGGCATTTTATTGCTACCTTGAGCTACTGTAGTTTAAAATTAGCTCTGCTGTGAGTGTTGGGGTTGGTTAGATGACCTCCAAAGCCCTTTTCCAACCTTTTATTATATGGTTGTAGAAACAAGCTCTGTAAACTGTCAAAAATAAGTATTCCTCAAAAAATGAACTTAACATCAGGCATCATGATGCTGTGAAAATCAGAACAATTACAAACACTGCTATGACACATTTTGGGACTGAAGATGAAAATAGATGAGGGATCAAAAATTCTTAGCTAATCTGTGACAATACAGCTTAAAGGCAAGAAAAAGCCAGTTGTATGGCTTCAAAGAGACAAAAATATTAGTATAGTTGGTTCCCCAAAGGGAAACTGTTCCCTCTCCTTTCCAAATAAAATACACATTTTGTTCCACTTCTTTGTCTTTCTAGCAGGTAACCTCAAAGCTTGTCTCTGTAATATATCAAAAAATTTCTTAAACTCCTAAAAGATTAGGACAGTACCCAAAGTATAAGCAAAGTGTTTTCTATATTGTCCCAAATGGAAATTCTGGAGGTATTCCTCAAATGCATATCTTAATATGCATATACCTGTTTGGCTGGACATGACTGTAATAATTAATAGTGATATTTTCTCTTTTGCACAGATCAAGCCAAATAATTTCCAGTAGATATGCTAGTAGACATCTTTATGATATGCAGAATACCCACTAGGAGTTATATCTTCCTATTCTTCACAGTCTTTTGTCTGAGCATCTTTTTTAAAAGTCATATTTGCATAAGTAGTAGGAGGAAAGGAAACCTCTCTGCCTTGTTAGGTTGTAGATAGGCAACTGAAACACTCCATCAGCTCTACCCAAACTCATTATCATCCTTCTGGGTAGATATTTACTCAATATTTACTTAGATTTACTTAATATTTTTCATATTTTATGATGAAAATTATGTGTCTATATAGGTCTACTGACCAATGGTGACTAGATCAGACATTAACAATTAAAAAAATCTACATTTATTCACTGAATCCCACTATTTTTTCTTGAAATCACTATAAAAATCTGTCAAGGTGGATTCATTGTATTTTGGCAATAATCCAGTTTGTGCAATGACATTTTTCCCACTAAAACTTCCATGCCAGTACTACAAAGGCATCTAAGGGCATGGCTCAGTCCTCAGCTGTGTGCTACGCTGCTGTTTTTAATTGGTATCTTCTGTATATAAGGAAATACCACCTTTTTTCCCCCCTTAAACCAAAAGAGCTTAAATTTGTTATATTTTTGTAAACTGTTTATTTAATTTCATTTTCTGGCAACTTTCATTTGGAAAAAAATGTATATATGACTCTTAACATTTTCCATCTAAAAACATTCTTTGAAACAGTTTTATTAACAGTAGATATGTTTACAAATAAATAGTCTTTCTTATAGTACAATTTGTTCATGACATTAATATTTGGAACTCTGCTCTCTCATATACATGTTTTAATGGGGTTGATTTAATTTAGATCTTCAAAAGAGTAAATGAATTTTAGAAAATATTTGTCTTACTAAATTAATATACTTTGGAAGAGATAATTTTTAATTAATTAACAAGGTCTTTCTTCTATTTTTAAGGAAAAGCCTAGTTCAGCAATTTAAATGCTAACACAGATATTAAGGGAAGTCTGCTTACAGATGGAGCTGCAACTCCTGTAAGGCAGCAGAGATCTTGTGAGGGAACACACTTTTTAAAAATGTCTGAAACAGTTTAAATGTGATCCATGAATGAGTTCTCAGTGGATTAGCCCCTAACCTTTAACTTTCCTGACATTAGTCACATCTCATCTTGACATCTATAATGGAATATTCTCCTATTCAATTGCTTAAAAAATGTCCGGTTTGACTTCCAATTGACCTCTGATGAGAATTAGCTGTTTAAAAGGATTTAACAGTTGTGGCTTCATCCTTCTTTCTGTAAGAGACTCATGATAGGTAGAAATTATTTCTATAAAGTAGAAAAAACACAGCAGAAAGTATTTCCTGATATTAAAAATAATGAAATAAATGATGCTGGGCTTGCTTCCTTCTATTAAATCTGTAGAAGCCTTTTATTCCAAGCAACCATTAAATAATTGTTAGGTATTCCTCTGATCTACAGGAGAAAAAAAATAAAACAAACATTATTACAGGGAAAACCCAAGCAAACTTAAAGGAGGAATACATATGAGCTGAGAACCACACTAGTAATAAGATATATGTTATTTCTTGCAAAAAAAATATCTGAAGTGGTATTTCAAAACACACCTCTGAAATCTTAATAAGTAAAAGTATTTAGAAGGATACCTTAATTATCCTATAGACACATCTGGTAAATGGTTGATCTAGAGCCTTGGATGGCCAGTGATGAAAGTTTTCATTAAAGAAAAAGACATAAAGATTTTTAATAGCATTTCCATGAAGTCTTGAAATGAGATTCTGGATTCAGAAGTCAAAAAAAGATCAGCACCTTGATCCAAAGCAGTTGACTTGTACTGATGAGAAAGGCCCTTAAATATTTACCCTAATTTGTCCCTTAGGACAACAATTTTTCTCCCTTTCATGTAACGGAAAATATTAATTAACTATAATGGGTTATGTAGAGGATATATATTGTCATCCCATTAGCCTTTGCTCTCTCACAGCTGGTAAGATTCATGTCAGTTAAGCTACATTAAAATACGAAGGCACTACAAAACTGCTGATAGAGACATTTTATTAAGAAATCAAATACAAATAAAAATCCACATTCATTATACATTTGGGGGAGATTAAGCTTATGCTCATTGATTATCAAGTTCAATGAATGATTTGAAAATTGAATGGCATGTGTTATCAGGACCAAAATTTATCTGCAAAAACTTTTTTTTTGATGATGATGGCACAGGATTTTTGAAATTATTAGAAGTGGTTATTTATTTAAGCCAAAGATTATTTTATATTTCTTGGTGTTTGGGTGTCAAATATGATACCATCTGTTGGACTGGAAGTCCAGCATTTGGAAAATTGTAGGACAGAAAATCCATGAAATTCTAAAACTTGCTCTGTATTACACTGGATATGGTGTGTAATAAAGATATAGTACCAGCTACCAGTACTGACTATGCACAAACACTCTGTGTTCATTGGGTCTCTACTTGACAGGAGTTTTGAAACAGTTGTCTAATTAATAATGTTTTAATATCTTAATTTTAAATTAAAAAATGCTACTTAGAAGCAGTCTATTTTTATCCTCCTTTGGCAAGGAAATCCAAACCAGGAACATTCCTAATCCATCACCCCAGAAGATCTCCTTCTTCTCATGGTGCACAGATACTCATAATGACTTACAGGATGCTAAAACTTGATCAGCTTTTCAAATGATCATATATGGCAATAGATTCTGATCTCCTCTATACTTTTATTGTATTTCAACAATCACATGTAATCCGGGATACCACAGGGAAATGGTGCCAATAGCCAGGGCTATAAAATGAATAATGAGAAAGAATGTACCATCCCCCACTACTGAATATGAAAGCATTTTCTGTTTTGAATCTTTGAGTCAAAAGCAAAGTGGTATAATCAACATGAGCTGTTTCTGTTCACTACAAGAACAGGAGAAAACATTTCTATCTACAGTTTTGGAAATATATTCCAAAAGTCTATGACTGGAAACTAAAAGAGGGATGCTGTTTCTCAACAGCGCAAAACCATGAAGACAACAAACAGATACATACTTTCCAGCTTACATTTCATTAGAAAGATTTTATATTATATTATTGTAGCACATTTTTTAGCTAACTGAATACACCCAGTACTTTGAAGGGTCAGAAATTTTTCAGCATAAACTGAGATGAAACTCATATTTTTTATGCCTGAGAATTATCTTATTTCGTTAAAGTATGAAAACTGATTTCAGTAATCTGCTATAGTGTTTAGTTAATAAGATACAGAAACCACCAAGACACCAAGACTGACAGAAAGCAAAGGACAAGACCAACAAATATAGGAGAAAAAGGATCTTTTGGGAAATTTGGGTGCTAGCCTCTACATTCCAACTTCATTATAAATAGTTTATTAGTCATTCCAATATAAGTAAGATAATACTGAGTACAAAAGAAAAAGTCACTTTTTACAACTAGGTTCATAGGCAGTATGCTATGTGCATCACTACACAATCAAAATACATGTAGTAAAGTTTTAATTAAGTGACTAGGACTAGGACTTTTGTCTTTTAGATGTCTAAGACATTTGAACAGTCTAAAGGCAGCAGTAACCTTAATTTTAGGATGGGAAAGTCACCAATGTTATTTAGGAGCCTCTGTCCCATGGTCACCTAAATGTGAGGAAGTCAAGAGTAGTTGCCTCAGGTTACTGTACTGAGCTTGTTTTCAGTATGTAAAATCAGTAAACGACTTTCTATGGGAAAAAAACTTTATCCCTCCAAATGATTTCAACTCTAGAAGTTCTCTAGGGCTTGTCACAAAGAAGATGTATGGAACTTGTCTGCTTGCATATTGCTAATGTGCCCCACTGTCCATTTTCCTTCACAAAGTTGTGTACGTCAGGGACTCCTCAGGATGAACAGTGCTAACTTCAGCTGGTTTTTCTTTCTGAGGAATCTGTATGGATCAAAACTTCATTATCCAGGCTATACACCACCAGATCAAACCAATCCTATATTTTGATCCCTGAAAGCCACTTTCCTAGGGAGAGGTGATTTCCCTCTCTCACCACATATCTACTTGGCAAATATGATTCTATGTTGATGTTACTATTGAACCCCTGACATTTAAGAATTTTGAACTCTTATTCATGTGCAAGACAATTTCATTGTATGAGGATCTTGACTATATTCTAGAAACTGCACTTTTTCCCAACTGTCTTTAGTTTTTTGTCTTGCTAATCATTTACTTCAACATGCCTTACATGATCTGAAGGGGATAAGTTTGGGTTTTTCTCTAATCTTATGAAAGACTGACAATTCTGTTGCCATTTTTGAGCTGCTGCTATTTCCCCAGGAAACAAGGTGTGTGCATTTGCATTGGCTGCCTCCTTATCCATCTGTTAATTTGTCTCCCTGTGTTCTTTTCCTAATCACCTTTGAACATTTCACACAAATTTGAAAGGAGAAAGTCTAAAAAAAAATTAAATTCCTTCGAATTTTGTGAAAACAGACATCTACCTATCAGAAAGAGATTTGAATTGGCAGCCCCGTTGTGGGAAAGACAGATCACATTCAGACAGATAAGACTCCTAGATCAGACAGACAGAACTATATATTGCACTCAGACAGATGGCTGGCCTGTCAGCATGGCAATAAAGAGCATGTGTACTTCAGGATTATCAGCAGCACATGTTAAATATTTCCCAATTGTTGCCTCTGCCTTGCCATGGTTACTGCTACAGGAAGGTTTGGGTCATAAAAAACACAAATCCATGAGAGATCAGCCTTTGTTAGCTTCTCAGCCCAGCAGCAAATTCGAAATGCTTTTTGTTTTTTCCTTTCATGTTTGCATCAAGGATTTACAATATCAAATCAGAATAAGTTTTCATTGTTTTTTCTTTTCTTAAATCAAATAAACCTTATAAAAACCTTATAAAAAATGTTCAGGATATAAAAGCATCCCGAATCTTACTATACGTCTTCTCTTTTATTTGAATCAAGGCCAAACAAAAAGGAAAACTCATTTCCAGAAATGTATCAGCTAGGAATGACAGTCATAGTGCCTTCAGGAAAATGTAGATACAGAAGATATACTGATGAAGATGCTATTTATAACACATGAATTGTATATCCAAAGTGTGATGATTCACTCAATAAGTCAGCAACTTATTTGCTGAGTTTGTACTTCCTAAACTAATGCAACTTCAAGACAGCAAAATCTTTCTCATGAGAAACTTGAAATCGTGTTTTTGCTTTATCTAATGTAAAGAGTGATGGTTTTCAAGAACATTGCACACCTGTTGAGATAATTGAATTTGAGGTTCATCTTCTTTTTATTGCTCACTGTGAGTTAGTGTAACTGCAACACTTAGAAACCAGTGTATGACAAGTGAAGACATGGAAGTCAAACTTCTTGGTTGAGAGAATTGAGGTGGAACAGAAAAGGTCTGTTGGCCACCATGTCACCTCTCAAACCTGGAGCTCACTTAGATCTGCTCAGCCACCTCTTCTTAGTCTTTCCTTTAGGTGTTTCTCTTTCACTAGAAAAGAAGGATTACAGATCTGTCTATGCTGACTCTGTACTGCACATAAGGAATTCCCAATGTCCTCCTGAAGACACATTTTAATCCTTCTTTATTTCACAGAGTAGAATAGAAACTTCATGCAGCACAGGCATTGCCTGACACCAGGAGCTCTGCCTGACACTGGGACAAGCTTTTATGCTTTTAGGGATGCTGCCCACACCTGCAATGGGAGAATGGTAAAATGTGGACTGACAGGGTGTAGTTCATATACAATATAATGACCAGTTAGAGTATGAGGTGCATAATGATAGGCTATATTAAATTAAATGTTCATTAAATATGACTTTATGAAACCTTTTGATGAAAATACTAATGATTTATAAAGTGTTTAAACAGCTTTGCTTAACTTTACTATCATTAGAATTGACCCCCTGTGGCTAAAAAGCAGAGAAAAATTTAAAATGTAAGATACATCTTTTGTTTTCAGCTCTGCTACAGATTTTCCTAGTATATATAAATTACCTTTCTTATGTGCCATAGCACCCAACTCTAAACTTCAAGGGCTCTTTTAAGGATACATTCATTAATGTTTGTAGGGTGCCAGGGATGCCTTAACTGATCCCGAGGGGATTAATTATACCTACTAGGAGCAAAATTGAATCAGGAAAGTAACTGGCTGGCAAATATTAGAAGTGTTAGTTCATTATTTATACTGTACAGAGTTTATACTACACTAATTATTGAACTTCCTTTCTTTTCCTCCTGCTGGTTATATAAATCACACCACTGCACTCCTTTCAGTTTCCTTCCAGAATAAACCTAAACTGTAGAGGTACAAAGTCCGGGTCCACAAGTAAATCATTCACAAAGGTTAGTTTATTAAGAAGCATTTAAAATGGAGTTTCATTTAGGCTTTGGCTTCCTCATGAATGATGAAACAGTGTTATGCAATGGGAAATTTTGTTGTGAATCCTGTGTGGTCCACCCCAAGATAAAAACCTACTTACTGCTGCTAAAAAGACCTGGGTGAGGCATGGAGTAACAAATACATCATTTAAATTCTTCTGAGCATTAACAAGCCAAGTCTCCAACCCAATGCACACAAGTGGCATAGTGAAAATTCATAGAAAATTCAGGAATGAAAAATCCTGGCTATTATTAGGTCAATTTTCAAAAGGTTGAGTTTCTAGAGCTCAAAGTTCATATTTATATGTGGGAGTTCTGTGCTAGGTCTAGTGCAGATAATATGCTGTTTCTATGAAGGGGAATCACAGTAATCCAGCATGCAGCTGGGGGATGGAGAGGGAAAGGGAATTAGAGGGATCCTTGTTGCCTAACTTGTGTACAGAGGGCCCTCTGGCTGCAAGGTGTGTGTCACCAACACAGAGAAGAGCTTGTAGCAGGCTGAATGAAAGAAAGAAGCCATGGAATTCAATAACCACAAAGAGAATATACAAACCAAAAATCAGTGATACAAATAAGAAGCAATAGCTCTCTTCAGGTATCTAGCCCTACCTAATGCTGAATTACTGGAAAGATCTGGGAGTGGAAAAAGAGAAATGTAGTTGTGAAGTTTTAATGAAATAACACCATTGTAGTTCCAGGTTTCATTCTGCTAATTTATTTCCATGAATATCAAAATTTTTTTAAAGTAAAAACCTGCAAAGAACAGGAAATAACTTTTCCTGGTGTAATGAAAAAGCTTCTCTGAGGAAAAAAAAAATCCAAAAATTACAATGAATCTCTTAATCTGGTAACTATTTTTTAATCACTTGTCAGGAACTATTATCTCACTTCTTAAACTTCATAGCTGTTTACACTGGAATAGTAAAGTTGGTCCCATAGACCAAGACCAAAGGAATATCAACCAGATCTTGACAAAGAATTTTGGACAAATTAAAATGAGGACTAATGAAAGTCAAAGATGTGACTGAAATGAGAATAAACCACTCTGACCTCTGACTTGTTCGTTTAACTCAGAACTTCAAAGGAGAGAATAACATAGAAGAATACAGCACAAAAGGCATAAAATACCAAAAGAGATAAACATCTATGAAAAATAAACAGACTTTTCACCTAAAACAGCCTATTCATTACATTTAAATTTTATTCCTGTATTTTCAAGGTCTTCCTACGATTTCAGGTGAAATTATTGTTTTTGGAAACTTACCACAATGGGACAATCAGCTTTCTAGTTTTTTCATTATGAGTTTTTAAAAGTTATTTTAATCTTTGCTAGACCAAAATTTTCCAATATCTAAACTTGCCTGGGAAATGTTTGCTAAAATTTTTGATTAATATTATTTAAATGCATTATTTCAAAGACGTTTTGCCAAGTTATTTTCTAGTATTTGAGAAACTTGCATATAAGAAATAAGTACATAATAGATGTATTATGTCTGATCAAAATTCTATTTAGCCCAAGACATTTTATCCAATAAAGTCTAGATGTGAATGGCTAATGAAAACGTAATGAGAGAGTGAAAATAAAATTATACAACACCATAACAATTTGATTCTGGGTCTCTCTGAGTTTAAAATTATGTCCTTGATGGCATTCACTTCCAGGAACTTCCTCAGCCTTGCTCCTGTATTCAGTCAGAATTTACTATCAACAAGCTGTGGCAAGAAGCTCCCTATCTTGGGTCTTTCATCATTTTATTGAAGTGGCAACATGTGTTTATTTGTTTGTTCCTTTTTTTCCCCGAAGATTTTATATTCCCTAGTTTTCTTAGTGGAAGACAAGATGAACAACAGTCAATATTAACCTTGTTGCCACATTTTAAAGGTGAAAATGCCACTACTTAGACATTAAATTGATAGATTAAAATACTATTTATTCCAAACTAAAACTTTTATGATGTTGTTTTTTCACATAGCTATATTTTAAGCACAGATTCTGCAAAGACTGAAATTTCCAATCCATTCCCGTTCTACATGTAAGAAAATATCTCAAACTATGATAAGGAATGAAGAGTAGTAAAAATGTTATAGGTTCTCAAGCCTATTTAAAAGTTTTTCTCTTAATGTCAGAGGAACCACAGAATAACAATTTTTATCTCAGTGAAAAAATTATTCTCTTTCTTCCTTGAGTACTTTTTCTGTCTTACAGTGGCCAATTAGGCCCATGGAAAAATGTTAGTTCCTTAATAATCTCTGAAGTGTAGGGACTCAATCCTGATGTGTGTTTACTAAAAAAAAAAAAAAAAAACAAAACCCAGCCAAACTCAAAACAACAACTAGATACAAAATCCTTGGGGTTTGGTATTTTTTTATTAGCGTGTCTGAATTTGGAGAGAATGGGAAGTTCTGTTGCATGAAGCAATAGGATCATCTTTGGGTATAAGGTGTGTTGTTTCTCATCAGTCAAAGGGAAATGAAACAAGTAAAGAAGTAGGAAGACACCTGCTGTCTAGTCCACTCTACATGTTACAAAATGCATGTTATCTCATTAAAGTGAATTATGGATATTTGTATCAGGAAGTGTTGGGAACTGTTTTCTTTCAATCTCTTTCTTGAACATTATGAAGCTTTTCGTGAATGTCATGTTCAGAAAAGGAATAAATTTGAATCTGCTGGACAGAGTAACATTTGACATTAAATATAACAAGGGAAAAACAAATCACTGTATGTATTTTTGCCAAATAAGAGCCTTCACATCCGATTCTTATCACAGTGCAAATATTTATCTTTTTAAAAGTGGACTTTTTTTTTTCCTAACCAAGTACTGGCAACTTTGTAACAACTATAAAGGTTGGAAAATATTATTTATGATCATGATCAGTAAGTCATTTAGTCTCAAGTCCATTAGCCTTTAAATGGACACTATTGTAGGCTTCTATTTTAGTCTCAATAACAAGCTTTGAATATTCATGGAAAATGAAAAGTTAAACCTACCTCATATAAAATTTAGTCAACATAACTATTGCATTATAAAATAATTAAATTATGAGAGATTATCCTTATTCTTTTAAAATGTACAAGGATTTCTTTCACATTGATTTGTAAATAATATTTTATTGTAAGTTGAGAATATTTCCACTTATTTCAATGAATTTTGCACCATCCAGTAACAGCATAATAGTTTCCTTTACATCACTAGGAATTATCATAGTTCTCTTACTTGTTAAATATATATCAACTCTTTTGTCCTTTTGCTCTTCCCCCGCCCCACATGTGTTGGGTCACCATTACACATGCAACAGAACTCAGACTATACCACAACACATGTTGTGGGGGTCAAATCATATCCTTCATATTATTTAATTCATTGTATGACTAAGATTTAGAAAGGTGGCAGGAGTAATGGGAAAGGCTGCTAAGGTGGGAAGGCTGGGAAAAAAAGCCAAATCTTGGAAGAAAATAGTAAACAGTTTGAGAGAACGTGTGAGAAAAAGAGTTAACGCAGACCCAGAATAAACCTCTTGGTACTGGATAACTTTGAAATAATTTTTATTTGAAATAATTTTGCATTAGCCAGCAGGAGGGAACCATTTCATGGGCTGCACCATGATCCATCCATTTTGGCCAGGATAAATATTTTCCTGTCTTTATGCATTCCTAATTGCTTTAGTAACAAATATTGTTGTATACATTTAGAGTCTAACAAATCCATTAATGCTTTCTGCTCCAAAATTTGCCACAGTCCTGCATATAGTACTAGACATAGACGGTTTCTTTCTGTTTCAATCCCTATTACTCTTAGCCTACTTTCCAATAATTTTTATTTAGAAGATCATTTCCGATACAAACAATAGTTAAAAAGGGCTATAAAGTGAAGCAAAAAAACTTCATAAAATATGTAAAATAATTTATTTTCTTAAAAATCGATTTGTTCAAACAATTGAATGTATAAAAGAGATCACATATATCAAAACAGAAGTCCAAATGAATGAAATAGGATGGTTTATACCTGCACTTCTGAAATAGTGAAAACAGTAACACTAGATATTTAAAGTAATTTATTTATTCATAAGATGTTTTTCTAACTGGTGGTATTTTACTCTAAAACCCAATCACAATCTCTAAAGTTCCAGTCTCTTTCTACATATACTTGTCACTAATTTGAGGTTTTAAAAAGAAGAAGAAAAAAAAAGGTAAATGGATAATTTTAATTACATAGGCCAACTCTTTTATTAAGAAACATGTAATTTTAAATGGTTAGAGAAGTAGATCAACTTCATTACCTTTTCTGTAGCTGTCTAATTATATAGGAAGGACAAGACTGTCTTGGGGAAATGGCTGGATTACACAGAAAGCTCTGCAGGTGAGGCAGAGTTTATGGAACTTCCATAGCTCAAATGTCAGTAGTTGTCATTAAAGCTGTGGGCCTTTCCATAGGACCTAAATACAAGTGCATCCTGAGGGAACATCTGCTACCAGTTCTGCTTAGTTACTTCCCATACCCTTAAGCATCAGATATTAAAGTGCTTACCATATGCCTGTACCTTTCATACTTGACAGTGTTTATCTAATGCCAAGTCTGCGATGCCAAGTCCTCAATGCCAAGTTTAAGCAACTTGTCACAGCCTTCAAAGAGCCAAGGATGTAAATGCTTCTGCTAATTGAAGGTCTTTGGTCTTTTCTACCCACCAGTGCTGCAATCTTCCTTACTCCCTTTAGCTATTGGAAAAACACTCTTGTTCAGTGACATCGGCAGTGAATTACCTTTAAAGTGTACACACACTTCAGCTTGCAGCAGCTGTTGGTTCAGCTGAGTGTTTTGTGAAGGTAATGAAACAAAATTTGCAGGGGATTTAGGAGAAAAAATGTTAAAAGGGTATGGTTTTCAACTGGCTTCAGCCAGTTTGGAGACCAGACATTTGCTTGTTGTGCAAACACTGGACACTTTAGCTCCACGGATCAAGTCCATTCATATTTGCATAATTAATAATTACGTGGTTACAAATTTGGCTTGCCCTGTTCTATATAAAGGTAAACAGTAAAAATTCTCTTGTGTGGTGCTAAAACACATCTTGTGGTTTATACAAGTAATGGTTAACGTAATTCAAAGAAATAGTATAGCTCAAAGATTTAAATAGACTTTGGTGGCATTAGATGTCAACTTGCAGTTATTAACAATTAAGAGATTTAAAATTACATTTACTGTTGAAAATTCACATTTCCTGACTCTTGTATTATATAGAAGATTATTTCTTCCCCAAAATGCAATTTATTCTGTACTAAATAGAAGCCTCATACTTCAGCTTCAATCAAAATCATATCTTCAAATATAATATAAAATGATCAGAGGTCAGACTGTGACAGTTCCCATACATTTCCAGTGACAAATTAGGCTCATTACACCAAACACTGGCATAAATGTTTTAAGATTCTTTCAAGTTTATTGACTTCAGGTAAAGTTCCAAAGCCTAAATTAAGATCACAACTCTGTCAGGGACCCACCATTTAGGTACCAGAGAGCCTTCAAAGAGATACCTAGGAACACGAACACAGGAATTACTGACTGTTCAAACCTTCCTGTATTCAAAGAATCAGACCAGAATAAAGTCTCTGTAGAATAATATATCAGCTCTAGATGTCCCTATTATTATAAAATAATTTTCCTTTTCAAAATAAACTTGGTCTTTTCTGTTATTTAATAATTTTCCTTCATCTTCCAAATGGCTGTATTAATTGCCATTACAAACTGCAAACTGCTGACATTTCAAGCTAGAAATTTATGAAAATTTTACAGACTGGAAGCTGATCAATCCAAACAGTATTTTCCTGTTACATTATTCAAACACTCTCAAAATGAAAGATCAGATTGTAAAACCTTATAAAATTCACTGTTATTATTATAAAATAAATACTATTTGTTAAAAATTTGCTCCCAGCTTCTTTATAGTTGATATACTTACAGCTGGGTTACCTAAAAACACAGGCTTAAGTATCCTCTTGCAGTGGACTAGAGATCTAAGAAGTAGCAGATGTATCATCCTTTAAGAAGAACATCTTTGAATTTACTGTGTGTCTAAAACGCTTTCAAGATTATTAAAATCAAATACAATCTGGAAATTATTGTTTATTGTCCTAATAATTTCTTGGGTGAATAGACACAACTCCAATGACAAGAGCAAGGGTCGTTGTTCTTCAAGAATGCCCGGAAATCAGTAAAGTAGGAACATCTCCTGGAAATCAGCAAAATGTGAAGATTTTTCTTTGGATGAAGATTTATTGTGTCCATATTACACTCTGTTGGCATTTTGGATAGTTACCTCAGTGAACTCTGATGCTCTGGGAGTAACATGGAAGGAAAGTTCTCCACCTAAGCACTGTGGGAGACTTCAGCTACCTCTCTCCATGTCCCACCTTCAGAGTCTCAGCACACAAGTGTCAGTATGGACACTGAAGGCAGGAATAATTCTTCCATCTGCAGGTGCTGATTTAACAGCTTCCCAGGTTCATCCATGCTTGGGGAACAGAGACAGGTGCCTCAAGAAGGTAGTATGGCTAATATGTGGATTTAATGACCTCACAGAGATTTAGTCTATATTGCCATGGAATGGGTTTGCATCTCTCCCCTGATTATAGAAACAGCTTTGAGACACTTGACTCCTAATTTAAATGTCTCAGAAGGCTATGCTTAATTGCAAAAATTAACTAAACAGCTATTAATATTGAGAGGGATGTAATCAGGTTACCTACTCCTGGTACCCTCTCATGGCCTTATTGCTATTCCAGTGTAAATTTTACACCTACAGACTAAGGAAAAAGTCTTATGAATGTAGTCTTAGAGGCGTTGCTGGCAGGTTAACCACAAGACCATGAAACAAATCACAAGGCAGTTTGTTTGAGCGACAACTGGTTTTGGCTATTTTCTGATTTGGCCATTCACTGACACTTGTGAAAGTCACATTTCTCCTTGTTTTGTCTTCCTGATTTTCTTCTCTGATAGAAAAAATAATATTTTTTTGGAAAAATACCTGAAAAAGGTATTTACATAACAAATAAAGTAAATGGATAGCTAACGGGACACTCCAACATTCCTAAAAATTAAGTTGGCTATCAAGATACTTTTAAAAATCTGGCTTGACATTTTCTAAACAAATATCTGTTCAAATTAATTGTTACTTCAGTGATTAATTGCATTTCAGGTGGAGGTCGTGGTTAGAAAGTACAAAGATTTCACTATGTACACTTCTTCTACAACATCAACAAAAATGCAGACAAAAATAAATCTCATTAGAAAAAGATGTGCAACCACAGACTCTCCCACATCCCACAGTCAAGTCTGAATAGACTGTTATCTGTAATGCTAATGAGAAGACTACAAGGGTCTTCACATCCCTTTGCCTTTCTCAAAGCTGTCTGATTAGAAATGATCCTCATTAAAATGCAATAACCTGGTGATATTCATGGCACATACTGGAGATAAGCCACTGGTATCACTGTTTCCTTGATCATTGTATAAAGGCAGTATAAAACTGCCATCATTATCAATATTACTATAAAATACTTATAAAGACACTTAAAGTCAATGGACATAAAAATGAAATGAAATATTTTAATTATTAATTGAAGATTTAAAGGAAACAGCATTGATGAGTTGAGGTGGGATGCCTTTGAGTGGGAAAGACATATTTGTGACTCAGCTGTAGATTTTTTCTATGTGTACTAGACAAATTCCACCTATAATCCTTGAAATGTTTGGAATGTTTTGTGAGTGTGTTTTAAGAATTCCTACCTCAAATTGTGTTCTGCTCTATAATTTGTTTTTTTCTGGAGTGTTTGGAAGGCTTTTTTTGCAGTTACTATGTAAAGCCTTAATGCTACAAGTATTTAGGACAATGTTTACCTTCATAGATAAGTGAATATTTTGGTTTGAAGGCTAGCAAGATCTATTTGGAATAACTCACTACAAACATACATTTATCCTGCAGCTCGAGCTTTTCTGCTCTACAGATTTTCTTATCTTCATCTTTGGAAACATATTCAAGTGTCATTAAAACTAAATGCAGCTTTCTGAGGCAGTTCTGAAGATTACTGGTCCTATTACAATTAATTATTATTATTATTATTATTAGTGGGGGCTGGGGTAGGGCAGGGGGTTTTTGTTTGCGTTTTTCCCCCAGCTAAAAACTTTGAAGTCAAGTATGAGGAAAATTTCATTCTGGAGTGGAAATTCATTTCTATTCCTAAAATGGACTCAAGCTAAAATAATTCTTGGATTATGAGAAATATCTGTGGTATTTGATACTCATGGAATTATATTGGTTCATAGCTCATTTCTGATGACAAGTTAGTAGCTTCTGAGGCACAGAAATCACTTTTCTATTTGTGTATTTCTTTAAGTTCCAATTCTTAAAGTTATTTAAACAATTTATCCTTAAGTTACCACAGTAAAAGCCACATTAAGTTAAAAATCTATCCTATTTTCCCATCTCTTTGGTATAATTAATAACTATTTGCCAAATTATGGAAAATTGTTCCCACTTGTTTTCGTAGCAAAGAACATTATTCTTTCTAATGGTTAAGTTTTTAGATTCCATTACCAATTCCTTCCAGATCTCTCTTTTTGCTATTGCTTGAGCAATTCTCAAGTCTTTTGTTTTAATAACAGTTCAGTTATCTCTCTAACCTCTAAGCTAATTAATGAGCCACAGGGGATGTTGCACAGCCATAATGACCACTTGAGACCAACATCTGAGATTGTAAGGATAATAGTGATTCCAAACCATATGGCAAAAGGATTAGCCTTCCATCTTACATTCAGACAGAACTCAGGTCTATTCCAATTTATCTGTACAAACAATCAAAGCTTATTCTATTCAAGCTACCTTTGTATTCTTTACAGTTCCAATGGAACACATGCTTAAAGAATAATAATAGTGGACTATTAAATTCAAGTGTGCAATGCAGCACTTTTCATGTTTTTGATACTTTATATTTTCAACCAGCTTGCTGAGTCTTGATATGTCCATAGTGATGGTCTTGGCAGAAGGAACCAACCTCTATTCATATAATCCTCTATGACTTTTTACAAAATTATATAATAATAATGCAATATAATAATCTAATATATAATAATAATATCTTGCCCATAATCATCTATTATTTCTTTCCTACTGTGCTTTATCTGTAAATCCTAATTTACTTTACAAATAAATCCTTTTCATTATCCAGGTGTTAGAGAGGAACAAATGGCAGTAGCTTCCTTAAGGTAACACAGTAAGCGGATTTATTCTAGCAAGACTTTGTTTCTTGAACTGTACTCTGCTATTTAATCTGCCAAACTTTAAAGATTTTTGCTGAGGTTTTTTCATTTTGTATTGATTATTTTTTTTATATAACTGAAAAAAAGCATAATAAAGCATAATACTGTGTATCAAAGATAAATAGTTTAATGAAAACTGAAATAAGTATTATCCCAGGAGTCCCAGAACAAAAGAGATGTCGGAGATAGAATCATCTATACAATTAAAAACATTAAATCCCAGATAATTAATTTGACAGGACTGATAGATTTAGTTCTTCTTTAACTGCAGGTGGTAAACAGTGACTATCTTTTGAATTAGACATTCAGTTTCTTCAGAAATATTTCTTACTATATTCCCCAAGCATCACATTTCTGATATAACATAGGTTGCCTTCTACTTAAACATTTTTCACAGATAGGTCACTAATTTTGCAATAAAAGAGAAAGTTTCTAAGGAAATTGAAGAGAGAGTTCTCTGTATCTGTCTGCTTATATTCCCTCTAAATAGCTCTGGAATACAGTGTCCAATTTTAGCTGAATTTGACAGACTGATAAATGTTTTGAAGTAGTGCTATGGGCCTCCTAAAATCTTTACAATGAAAATCAGACAAAGGGTTCAGCTTTTTAGAAATATAGTGAAGCTAAAGATAAAATTATTATTACTATTGCCACCGATTATTTTATCCCTGTTATCTGTGTTGTTGGAAGGCGAGATACAAAAGAAAGAATGAGAATAAGAAAAAGGGAAAAGTCAGGAAATCAGGTGTCTAATACAGATTTGCTAGAAATAGCAGGAGACACTTTCAGGCTATAATAATGTTTCTATACTTTCTGACAGAATATATCAGGAAGTAAAAGGTTTTAACGATGGAAGTTTAACATAGAATGACTAATCACAGTTTCATGAAGAACTGTACTCAAACCAAAACTGAAAACCAAAATAATTGGTTTACTCAATCCCAAATTGTTAAGCTTTTCCAGATAGCAAAAATCTGCTCTTCTACTTTGATTAAATAATTTTGCCAATGTTTTACATCACAGTTTATAGTGACACTTTTTAAAAGTATCCAGTCAAAAGCTGGAGAACAGGAAGAAGAATCATGAGTGCAGATGGCACTGTTAACTAGAGGTAACTTATGCAGGAATGGAAGTTGTTTGGTTATAAAATGCACCACTGTGAAAAAAGAAAAAATATTGACTGGAAATTACTGGCTTTCTTAGCAGTAAGATAACCTGCAATACGTTGCTGGACAGAAATGGGATCCATGCAAATTTTTTTGCTACAGAAAGAAAATTCTGAGTTCACTTTATGCAGGTTTTGATTTTTTTTGTTCACAAAATCTTTTAAATTTTTATCAAGAAATTTCAGAATACAAAATAATGTTATAGCAATTTTAAGACTACCTATTTAGACCAATATGATGAATAGTCTCTGTTATGTCTGCTTGAATCAAATCCTGCAATAATAATAAATATTTTAGGATACTAAGGAGAGAGAATTTACCTCTGTGGAAAACCTGTGCCAAAAAAACTACCTATGGCCCCAGAGAAAACCCTCTGAGAGCCACAAAAAAATCATATGTAACTAAATACCATTGCACTCAATTATTTGAGGAAACTGTGCACTATCTTTATTTGTAATCTCTGATGGATTGTTTAAGAGGATAAAATTGTTAGATGGTATCATAACACTAGCAAACTCAGTGTTACTATATTTCAGAATCATAGACTTTTAATATTGCAACACATTAATTAAAAAATAATAAACTCACTTCAGTTAAAAATATAATGCACTGGATTTCATAGAATCATAGAATGGTTTGGGCTGGGAGGGACTTTAAAGATCATCTAGTTCCAACCCGCTGCCATAGGCACATGTGCTGGTTTTGTGTGCCAAGGTTTCAGCAGTGACAGGATTACAGGAGTGTCTTCTGTGAGAAGCTGCCAGAAGCTTCCCCATGTCTAAAGTGTCAGTGCCAGCCAACTCCAGGATGGACCTGCCACTGGCCAAGTGGCCAGTACCATCAGTGCTGGTACTAATGCCTCTGAGAAAACATGTTTAAGAAGAAAAAAAAAAAATAAAAAAGATTGTACAGAAGTAATTGCAGACAGAATATAAAGGAATAAGAATATTTGAGATTTATTTTACTTCTCATTGTCCTACTCTGCTTTCTATTGGTAATACGTTCAGCTAATTTTCCTAAATCATCTGCTATGTTCATGATGGTAATTGTTGAGTGATGTCTGCCCCTCCCAATCTCAACACATGAGCCTTTTGTTATATTTTCTCTCCCCTTTCCAATTGAGGAGAGGACTGTCTGATAGAGTGGCTTGGTTGGCACATAGCATCCAGCCAGGGGCAACCCAGAACAGTAGGGAGCACCTTCCACTAGACTAGGCTGATTAAAAAAAAATCCAGTTTGGACTCGAACACTTCTATGGATGGGACATCCACAACTTTGCTGCCCAACACTGTTCCAGTGTTTCACCATCCTCACAATAAAGAGTTTCTTCTTAATTTACCTTCTTTGAGTTTAAAGCCATTCCTCCTGCTTTAATCATTACATGCCCTTGTAAAAACTCCTTCTCCAGCTCTCTTGCTGGCTCCCTCTAGGCACTGGGAGATGCTATAAAGTCTGCCCAGAGCCTTCTTTTCTCCAGTCTAAACAACCCCAGCTTTCCTCACAGGAGAGGTGCTCCAGCCCTCTGATCATCTATGTGTCCTGCCTCTGGATCCTCTCAAGCCAGTTCATATTCTTTTATTTACTTGGGGCTCAAGAGATGTATGCATGTCCCAGTTTAAATGAGACAAAGATGGTTTGCTGAGGATGAGTTATGAGAAAAGACTCAAACTCCTCCATCTAAGCAATTATAAATCCAAAATTAAGAGGCTCCAATTGAAGGAAAAAAAATTATGGAAAAGGAAAAATAACAGCCCTTTATTGAAAGGTATGTGTGTACTGGCAGAAACAATGAAAAGAAACAAGTAAAACAACCAAACGGTACTCTTATATGCACAGATAATCCCATTCAAAACAAACCAATAAACAAGCAAAGGAAAAAAAAAAAAGGTAAACAGTTTAGTTTACGCCCTTTGGTGCAATTCTAACCACAGTCAAGAGGGGGTGCCATTGGATCACTGGAGATGCAGAGCTTGTAGTGTCCTGTGCCAGTCACCAGCTGACGCTGTTGGATCACTGAAGATGCAGAGACTGCAGTTCTTTATGCTGTTCAGCAGGGGGCGCTGTGGAATCACTGGTCATTGCCACTTTGGGGGGGGGGGGGGCGGGTTACAACCTCCGGGGTGTGTTGGAGAAACCAAACCAAAAAAAAAACTGTTTCCCTTCCCACACACTGGGAAAAGGGAGAGGGAGAGGAGGAAGGGAAACAACAACAAAAAGAAAGTCCTCCCAATGAAAAAAAAAAAAAGAAAAAAAAAAACGAACTCACTCTGTTCAGCTGGTCAAATTGTGCAGCACAGTCCTCTCTCTCTCCCTGATGTGCACAAGGACCACCGTGTGCACAAGGAAAAAAAAAAAAACAAAAACAAAAACAACGGAAATGGAGAAGGGGAAAAAAACTTCCAGAAAACACAGTTTCCTCTCTGATGAAAAAAAAATAATCCAAGCAGGGTCCACCAGCTGACAAGTGGTTGAGGGCAGAGAGAACCACCAAGCTTCCACTCTGATCCGTGTTCCAGCCACAGCCAGCACACAAACTCCTTTCCATGTTTCCCAGGAGATGAGAGAAAAAAGTAAAGAGGAGCCCCTCATCTCCCCCATTTTCTAGGAGACTAAGTTCTGAGCAATAAGCCAGCAGGCCACTTTTTTGTGTCTCTTAAGAGCTCACTTAATAGCTCTACACGCAGTGGGCAGGGGGAAGGGAAAAAATTCCTACTTAGTTTCTAGGAACCAGAAAACCATGACAATGCAGCACTACAGGGGATTTCTCACAAAAGCAGAGTAGAGGGGCAGAATCTCCTTTCTCAGTTTGCTGGACATGCTTCTTGTGATGCAACCTAGGGTATGGATTTACATGTTGTAATTACACATTGATTTGCTCAGTTTTACAGGGACTTTCGACACTGCTCTGTGCGAATTATGGTATGAATTGCGTATTCTACAAACTAACTTTCAGAAGCAAAAGGTCAATAACTATGTCTTTGACATAAAAATAAAACCTACTAGGTAGACTGAACTATTTATGTTCCTCTTAACATTTAATAAAAAGCCTGAAAGTCACAGAATGGCTAGTTTTTGCTCCAGAGTGCCTGAGAACCCGAGGGACCTAAGTACAGAACCTATATGCAGCTTCTTGACAATGTGTGTAACCTTGACTTAAGTCAAGGTTACATACCAGCTTGGAATATATTTTTTTAAAAAAATAAAAAGTTTTTATCGTACTTGGGCCACTCTCTTCACTGTTTGCCAGTTATTGCCTCAGGCTATTCTGTGGGGCTTCTGAGTAGTTATAACTTCTCTTCTGGATGCTGTTGTGTTAGATTAACCTTTGCTTCTCAAAAGGTCATGTTTTTATTCATTCTCTGTATCAAACCACCAATACATTCTCTTAGGAGATCCCAAACACAACCCTCTGCATTAAACAAAGGAAATTGTTCATATGTCTTCCACAAGTTTTCTTTTCCAAATATATATGTATTGACCTTATAGCACTATCTAGCCTGAACACAGTTTCATTGTAAAGCATATGTGAAAGGCAAGAGCTTTTCTTCAGTGGCAAACCAAAAATAAAGAGCCCCATGAGCTCTTTCTGTCAGCAGGACTGCATTTCCAGTTTATTTTTAGCTGTCTAAAATGAGTGCTTTCATTTCAGTTTTCTGCCCATGTTACTGGAATTCATATATGAATACAAGTGAGTACATTACCTGATTTTCTCATTTTCCAAGTGTATTTTTCCCATAATGACTCCAGTAGTTTCAAATCAAAACAATTTTCTTACTGAATCTAGACATCTAAATTAAAAAGTCACTTGCAGGATCCACTAACTGGTGATAATGACACTTCATCCTTGAAGGAATGGATATTTGGTTTTAACATTTTATGAGGCAATATTTCTGACTTCTATTTCATTCTTAGAGGAAAGAACCCATTTAGGAGATTTACTTACCCAGATGTTATAAAAACATGAATTCAATTAGTAGAGGGGGGGAAGAAGACAAAACCTTTTGTGAGCTTTACTTTAGAGGACTATTCTGAACCAGTTCATAAACATATTCTAACCTGATAGGAGAACTGGTTTCATGGCTTAACAACTGAATTTTGTCTTCTTGTTACCTACTGCAGTTGTAAAGCTTTGATAGGAAGTAGGAAAGAACAGGCAGTTGGCCACATACTGTAATGGACTGGCCTCAAAGGGGGAATTCAGAGGACATGGATTTATTTCTACTTGTCCACTACAGACTGTTGTGCCCTTGGAAATGGATCTCGAGTCTCTGTACTTCAGTCTCCACTTCTTCAAAGTGAGAACAGTTCTGCCATCTTACCTGTAAAGTGCTCTCACATGTGCTGATGAAAACTATAATAAAAAGAGTAATTTAATAATTGGTACAAGCTTCTATATGTCACCTTCATATAGATTAGAGTGCTTTATGCTTGCTTAAAAGCAAGCTATGGTTTAAATTAAATAAAATCAAGAGTGAAACAAACTGTGTGTCCTTACATCCTTTCAGCTTAACTCCACTTGTTTAAAGTCGTGCAGTTGCCTCTATTCCTGAGCTGCAGAGGTTTGGAGTACTGAGACCTCCCACACTCCTTCACTCATGAACTCTGGCTCATTATCTCCTTTCCTATGTGGCTGTGGGCTGCCAGAAATTATAGATGGAAGTTATTCCTTTATACATCAAATCAAGGGAAGAAAGTCTATTCCCTGACATACCAAAACATAAATGTGAGGGGTTTTTAAAATAGGTTTTGAGGGCAACAGAGGAGCTGTTTGGCCTGGAATAATCACCAGGCTGTTCCAGAGCTACAGGGTGGCACAGTAAAAAAGGTGCAAAATGTTCAGTAGTTTTGGAAGACAAAGAGGGCAGTCAGAAAAGGAGAGCTGGCAGGCTGCAGAGAGAGGAAGAGGTAAGGAGAGCAGTGGTGCAACTAGGAGTGGACCTGTGAAGTGTTTTGAAAGAAAGGAAGAGAAGCTTAAACTTAATATGTAAGGAAATAAGGAAAGAACAAGATAGAAAATCTTTGCAGCTGTATTTTGGGTGGAACGAAAGGAGGCCAAGAAGCTGAGAGCAACGGATGCTGCTCATCCAGATTTGGAATTTTATCTACAAGATTCCCACAGCCTAGCCCACCATCCTTTGATCTTTATCTTTTTCAAGTACTCCCCTTTGGTCAAATCTCACAAGAGAAATGGTGCTGTTGGATTGAAATTGCATTCCACTGTCAGATACTGGAAGTAACTTACCTCTGCTCAGTCTAATCATTTTGTCATATCATCATTTAAAACATCAGTTAGCCATTCTTCTCTGAAATTGCATAAAGATGTTCTTTCTACTCCTGTGAATCTCTTCACTGTTCATCAGGCAGGATAATGTGTAGGTTCTCATGCTAGAGTGCTCAAGCAGAGGTTTTCTTTGCACAACTACATGGTTGGGGTGAATTTAAGGACTTTTACTGATTGCACAACTTACTCTTTGGAAATATTTACTTTGCTCGACATAGATTTTACCTGCTAATCTTTGCTGCATAATGCAGCAAATGCAACAAGGTCCTAAATGTATTTTATGAAATGTGGAACATTTTTAATCACATTAAGCCTGGTTTATTTATTTTCCTGGAAGTTTTTCTGACTAGCAGTTGAAATCTGCCCATTTGGATTTGACTTCTCATATTTATTTATTTACACCTAACAAAATTATAACCTATAAATAACATGAAGTTATTTAATGTTGTGCATGGCATATTGCCACTAAAATTATTAGAAATGTTATTGTATATATTAGTCATAATTATTGGAAAGACTTGGAATTATTTTGACAAACCTGAAGGAAAAATCTAAGTTTAAATTTCCATCATTTATGGTTGTCATTTAGATGGGTGGAGGGAATTAAGAAAATATATTTGTTTACAACCATATTTACCAGTCTGCCCCTTTTTAGTTACACACCTTCAGGAAAACACTGTATATTAGATTCTTTTCCTTCCATCATTAAAAAGGAATGCCATGAAAGCAGATTTGAACTTCTTTGTAGCACCATAACACCAGATTTCCAGTCCTAAATCCTCTATATAGAATGGAGGTACAGGCCCTTAATTGAACACACCTGCTACTGGTTCTTATAATGTTCACTGGGAATTAGACACGTAAGCTATTTGTTTTCCCATTTACACTCATTCTCTCCAGATGCAGCAGAATTTTCCTATCAAGTCTAAGATCCAGGTCTGCCATCCAGTTTTCTCTCAGAGACTGACATCACAGGTTTTCCATGCAACAAAATTCTCAGTCTTATCTAGGAAGTCTGTTTCTCTCTCTCTGTGCACCCAGTTTCAAGTTCTTTTTTCAGCTGTGGTGATAAAAGTGTCTGGCAGATAGGTAAACTGCGCTGAACTCTTCCTTTCACATCTAATTGCCAAAGTTCAGAATAATTTTGGTATTTCTTGGCATTTCTTCCTCTTCCTCAAAGAATGAAGAATTTCATTAGTGGTTCAGCTTTTATGATTCTATTATCTCTTGATCAGTAGACAAAGAACTCTGACAAAAGGAGAGCTTTGAGATGTAGGATCCTGGAGGATAAATAATGGTGGAGTAAAACCTTAGTGTTCAAACAGATGTCTCCTCAACACAAATAAATACTGTATTTTAATTTAAGCACACCTTTTGGGATATCTGATGTTTTCTCTAACCTTCAGCTCCTAGAGTAATATTTTTATATAAGAATCTCAGCTTTCATATAAAGAACACTCCACCTTAGCCCTCAGGGTTAAAACATTTACTGTTAAGTCTCATGTAAACTTGAAGATGGCAAATAAAATGTGTAAACATGATCATGCAAATACATATTTTTAAAACCAAGCTCATTATTATTCAGGGGCTAACACATTTCTTTCAAATGTCTGAGGTCAGCAACACTGTAAATGGCACAGTCTTCAACCTATTAATGTAGAAGGCTAACATAAATCAAAAAGGATAGGAAATAATAAGGAGAGAGTGGAGAGCCTGGGAGGAAAAACACTGATACCACTGTGCACCCTTTCCAGAGGTACTTCTGTGTGACACAGCTGACTAAGGGAAGCAGCTGGAGACATTAGGTGTGATGGCAGACGTGGCTGAGTAACTTCAGTGGAGAAAGGGTGATGCTTTTGTGGATGGGTTTGCAGAGGACAGTATACAGGAGGCAATGCTAAAGAAAGTGGAGAAGCAAATAAACAGGCTATTAAGGATGCAAGACAAGTGAAATACAGTTAATATCTCATGATTGGTTTACTGTATCTCAAACAGGAAAAAGTCATGGAAGCAATGAAGTATTACAGCCCCAGTCAAGCCCAATTCCCATTATTCTTCCACCAGGATGGGCAGAGCTGTCACTGACAGTGTCGGGATTGTGTGCAGCCTGGGAACAAAGCACATAATACCCAGAGTGCAAGGTGGCCTCTCTGCAGAACCTTTTTCAGGGCCTTTCCAAGTGTTCGTGGAGTAATGCTTGGCATAAGCACAGCCTCATTTTTTTAAATCCTCTTTAAATATGTTTTCCCAAACACCTTCAACTAGCTCAGCAGTCTCTAAAAGTGAAATACAAAGCTCTTGAACTCTTAAGATTGAAGCTTTGGAGCCCTTCAAATACAGATAGTTTATTTAAGTCCTGTTCCTTTGCTGGGAAATTTTCTGAGTTTATTGTCACTATACTACATGATTCGTATCCTACATTCAATTATTTCAGTCATCAGAGAGCAACCATCTTTCTACCTGTCTGTAACAGAGTATGCTCTCAGTTTGCCCTCCTCCCTTTTTTTTTTTTTCTATAGCTACTCATTTTTAAACACTTAATTTTATCTGGGTTTTTATTAGCTATCTGCTTTTGAGTACTACCAACTAAAATGAGGAGTCAAGTCACAGCACTATTTTATTTTGTATTTATGCCTACAAATGTAATATCAAGAACAAATTATTTAGGATATAGCCTGAAGCACTGAATTTTGCCATGTAATGTATTGAGCACCGATTAGAACAATTCAGCAACAGCTCAGGCCAGCTAGCAACATTGAGATCTGCTTGCCTTGGAACCAATACAGATTCTCAGGAATATATGCAGTTTCTACATCACTGGAAGTAAATTCATTGCCTGAAAACACATTATTTATCAAGTCTTATGACACCATGCAATGGAAACAAATTATAATTTAGTCTAGAAATTTAAATGCTGTCATGTCAACTTCCTGATGATTTAGACATGCTCTAATGCACGTGCACACACTTTATATTAGTTCCAGTGTGAGGGGTGCTGTTTCATGTAAAGAAGCCTGGCCTAGAGCTTAAAAAACCAGGTTTTGCAATTCTGAATTTTCCTGGGCCTGTTCGTTATCCTTAGGAAACATTCTGATGCCTTCTGTTTTCTATCTGCATAATATGAAGATCATACTGCTTTCTTTTATGCTGCTTTAAGATCTACAGATGAAGTTATCGAGGGATGCAAAGTCAAAAAACATCAAAAAAGTAAGTCATTACATTAACATCTCAAGCTTCCTTAACAGCTTAGTGTTACCAAATTATGAAAATAAGTAGCTAATGGCTAGACTGTTCTTTGATGGTTTTCGCAAGCCATTCTGTGAAAAGACAACCTAATTTCCCTCAAAATTTCCCTTCACCTCACAAAACACTACCAACATGTCTCTACTGTCTAGGCTTTATCTAAAACTTGGCCAAACTTGCACAAAATCATCCTTGTGTTCCACAGACTGGAATCCCATTACACTTAGGTCTGGCACACGACACAGAATTTATCCTGTGACAAAATGTGGGTTTGGATTAGGTTTATCCAGAGTTCATGTGTATATTTCATGAAGAATGGATTCAGTGAGAGTGACCTGCTCTTAGGACTGGCCAAAAGAAGAAATATGAAATCTCGTTTAGGGTATCTCTGCTCTCCCTTGATCTTAGTGCCAGTTTGGCTGCTAACATATATCAGAACAACTTCAATAAATGCTAAGTTATATATAGCCCCAGAGGGGATATGTAAAATACTGGGGATGTTCATTATTCTGAAATGATCTAACTCTTCCTCCAGCTATGTGTGCTGCTTAGTGTATGGGAATCATCTGGCCAAACATAGCTGCCTACAGAAGGAGTCATTTAGATCTTGTTTATAGTCAATGGAGTGAAGTGGGTACTTGTAGGGAATGGTTCATCTCACTCTAAAGAAGACAACTAACACAGATCAGATAAAATGCACCCTAGAAGTGCCAGAACATGCTTCCAAGCTGAATCTGTGCAGACAAGAATTTAATGTAGGACAGAAGAGTGGTAGAGAGAGAAAGAGGTAGATAGAGTGTGCAATATATCTGGCTAATTTTATCCTATTTTAGGATAAAAGTTGAATCCTTCATGGAGATCCCCATTTCCCTCTTTTAACTAAAAAGAGGTCATGAGATGTCAATCTTGGGTAATAATGTCCATGTGTGCAATTCTAAGCTGGTGGGATAAATCCCACTCCAGAATAGGCAAGATCTTCAAGACTTAGAAACCTTTAGATTGCTAACTCTTCCTGGAAGATGAGATTTAGTGATGAATAAAAATCGAGAAACACTCCCTAATATATTAGGAGTACATTCTAAATGCTACCTAATCATGTATCTCTTATTAAAGTTTATTTGCATCCAGTTGTGAAATGTATTTTTCCATTCTTATGTTACTTCTTCTGTCCTATCAAATAATAGGAGTCATACTCATATCCTCTAGTTACTTTACATTTCAGCCTAAAATGGCTTTGCAATTAAAGCTAATTCAAGGACTTAATCTAGGGCATGCCCCAAAAAGCAGCATGGTTGTGTCTACGTGAGTGCAGCACCATATTAACATGTGATATCACCACTTGGTCCATACATAAAACTCTGTCAGTGTGCATTATACCTCTGTCTCTGGTCTGGTTTTGGATGTAGTCATCAATTCTTCCCCAGCCTGACTTAATGCCATAACCTCCAATAATTCCAGTTAGTTTAGATACCAGGACATTGGAGTATTTTGCATCCAAACAGCTCATTTGATGTATAGTTTCAAAAAGGGATTATTTCAAATGTAGAAAAGACAAATCTTCTGTGTGCATTGACCACAATTTTTCTCCAGAAAATATTAATTAACAAAACTTCATAAGTGGTGAAAACTCCCACATCACTCTATTACTATTTTGATTCCCATATAGCATAAAAACTTCAAGAAAGAGAATACCATGATTAAACTTTTCAGAACTTAAGAAAAAAGTAGACAAGTAAAAACATGAACCTTCTCAGACATCAGTGATAAGTGAACTAGAATTGAGCAATAAAAAGAAACAGAAGTCAATTTTTAAATGCTAAGGGTTTATAAGATTACGATTGAAAGTTTAAGACTCATTCACTTTAAAGAAGAGGTAAAGTAGATACTTCTCTCTACTGACTTTACAGAGTATTTGATGTACTCCTCTTATTAAGCTCCAACCATAGAATTATCTTCACCCTTTAACACAGGAGCTCTAACATAATGTCTACACTGCAGTCTAATATATATCCTCACATTTGAATTATTCAGCAGCTACTGGTAGCTAAGAAAGCAGCAGCCCATTTAGTATTGTAACTATGTTTTAAGAACCAAATATGTTTGCAGTCTGAATTAGTACATCCAATACCAACTAACATCAGAAGTTGACATGTCATGCATAAATTTTATTTGAAATAAAACTTCACAATTAACTTAAAGGAACTATGGTACTTTGCAAAACTAGTGTATAATTACTATGTGTAGCTTAATTTGAATGGTGGAGTTATGAAATATTTGAGCAAATTTATGTGATATGACTAATTTTCAGACTAGCTTACACTGATGTAGGGAGCCTTACTTTGTAGAGCAAAAGAAACTGCACTTAAGATTATGCTTGTGTACATCTCTGAAATTGGTCTTGACAGGTTAAAATGAGGAAGAAAGTTGAAAGCTAGGAATTTCCCCAGAAGAATTTGGCAAAAAGCTAACATAAGAGACTTTGTTTTAGCGATGTTCATTTTTTAGTGATAGTCTGGTCTGACTCAATTTTTCTCCATATACAGTGTGTTTCTTTACTTTCATTAAATTTGATTAAGGAATTAAAAAATACTAAGTAATTAAACACAGAAATTGCAGTTCCAGACACTTTGTAAGGAAGCTGGATGTTTAATGTTTTCAAACACTGAAAAATGTGTTGTGCGCTGTCATATCTTTTCTGATAAGATTGCTAGTTACTATGCTTGCACTGAAAATAACCGGTTACACATTAGTGAAACTTAATGTCAATATGAATCTTCCTCTGATTTCAATATAGTGTACAGCATGCTCAGCAAACAAGAAAAAATACTAGGTGGAAAACTCTCTTGTAGCCTATTAAGCAACTGTCTCCAGGGCAGGAAAAAAAAAAAAAAAACAAAAAAAAACAAACAAACAAACAAAAAAAAAACACGAAAAACCAAACAAATCAAAAAACCCACCAAACTTGAAGACTTCAAATGTTAGAGACATTTTTGTTTGACAGAAGAATTTGTGTCAGCTATGCTTTTACTCTGGAAGTAAGGAAACCAAAGACATGATTTTTAGCACTTCAGATGTTTTCAAATTGCAGTAAGATTTGGAAAGTCAGGCAGTATAGCTGCTGGAGAGTAAAATCTAATGTAGGCAAGTTCCATGTTCTGTACCAGTTGCTCTTACACAAAGTGCAGAGGAAGATCACTTGGAGCTTGAAACTATCCTAACACTCTTGCCTCTGTCATCAAAACTCTATTTCTTTCATGACTGATTTTTAACTTTTGACCAGAGAAAAAGTAATATTAGATATATTCTGGTTATTGATAATGATTCTGCCAATGACAAATTGCCCTCAATCTTTCCTTATGGTACTTGTTTATCTTGAATAGTCCTTTAGATCCAGGCTGAACTGGGGGAAATTAAAAGTGAGGTACAGACATGTTAGTAATACCCATGATAGGTAACTAAGCCTTTGAGAGCCACTTGTAATCTCACAGCATATCTGAGTTATCTGTTGATGCCATTATTTGGATACAGAGTTTAGAGGGTAAATGTGCCCTTTTGGAAAAGCAGGTAGAAACTCAAAATAATTAAATTGAGAGTTTTGTTTAGGTAACTCGGTTCTACTTATATCACACAGAAACACAGAAACAATTAGGTTGTAAAAGACCTCCGAGTTCATTGAGCCCAATCTGTGATCAAACACACCAATATCAACTGGACCAGGGCACTGAGTGCCACATCCAGTCTTGTCTTAAACACCTCCAGGGACAGTGACTCCACAACCTCCCTGGGCAGCCCATTCCAATGTCAAATCACTCTCCATGTGAAGAAAATCCTCCTAGTGGTAAACCTAGACCTCTCCTGGTACAGCTTAAGACCATAACCTCTTGTCCTTCTGTTGCTGGTTGCCTGGGAGAAGAGGCCAAGCCCCACCTGGCTACAAGCTTTCTTCAGGTAGTTGTAGAGAGTGATAAGATCCCCCTGAGGCTCCCCTTCTCCAGGCTTAACAATTCCAGCTCCCTCAGCGAATTCCTCATAGGACTTATGTTTCAGATCCTTCATTAGCCTTGTTGCCCTTCTCTGGACTCGCTCCAGCACCTCAGTGACCTTCCCGAATTGAGGGGCCCAGAACTGGACAGAGTACTCAAGGTGTGGCCTCAGCAGTGCTGAGTAGAGGGGGAGAATAACTTCCCTAGTCCTAGTGGCTATATTATTTCTGATACACACTAAGATATCTTTCAGTTTTTCTCTACTTAGTAGGTAAATGACCACATAAAGTAAAGGGGTGAGATGAAGAACACTGCAGAATGGTCTGTATCATAGCACAGAATCACAGAAAAATTGAGGTTGGAAGAGTCCTCTGGAGGTCACCTGGTTCAACTCTGCTGCTCAAGCCAGGTCAAAGAGACCCCCAGTAAAGTAAAAATGTGATCACAAGGCAAATTCCTCAATAATGAACTATGTCTTCAGAAAAAAAAAAAAAAAAAAAAGGAAAGAAAGTTATTTCCCTGGTATGCTGGGGAATTTCTTTTACTCATTTTCTTGAACCTGAAATTAATTATATTTTCCATTTTGATTAAAAATATAGGGAAATATCTTGGGCAGGAGCCAACTCAAACTGATGTATTTTCCTTTCTGTGTTTGACCATGAAGAGTCAAGAAGTGAATCATTCATGGAGATCCCATTTCATCCTCCTGATGGCCCCCCTGACATGACAGGTTTCTTTCACTTCTCTCAGAGCATGATTGCACCTTTGCAATTTTGCAATCTACACTTGGAGTGAAGCCCAGGGCAGCAGGCCTTGTTACCCACTTGAGTTGACACAAAAAGTCTCTTTATCCTTTAAACACATTAACTCAGTAGCTGACTCAAAGAAGCCTTTCAGAATTACATTATGTTCACCAAAGGGACAGTAAGCAGAAAAATGGACATTTACACATCCGTTTCTGCTTACCTAAATCTTAAATCTTTCTTACATCTTGGATTGCAACTCACTTTTCCCTTCATATGTAAGGGAGAAGCAGATCATGGGACTCAATGAAATATCAAACCTTTATTTAATTTATTTGTCAGTATTCCTCATACTGTAGCCTCTGGCATTATCTTAAACTTTCTTATTTCTTCTTCATACCCAAGGCATATTATAGGTTTTAGCCTTTATTTTCTTTCTGAGCTATATGAAAAGTAAACTCTTTTACATATGTAAAGATGATTAAAGTTGTATCCCAATTAATATATTTCTCATTTCCTAAAAAAAGAGTAAACATTCAAAAGAATTCGTTTATGATTTCAGGTCCTTGACACAGATTATTGTCCTACTGGACCTTTTTTCAGCAGCCTCCTGTTATTAACGTAATACTATAATAAAGAGTGTAATAATCATTAATTGATTAAAATTCAAAAAAATTATAAAATTTGGAAAAACACTCCAAGTTTTCAACTTCATCTGGTATAGTAACATTATGAAGAATAATAGCTTTATTTTGATGTAAGAAATGTAATTAATTCAGTACTTCATGGTCTGCTGTTGTGGAAACATGCTTCCTGAATATATAAATAATTTCTGCCTCAGTCATCTTATGTAACAAATTTTTTTTTGTATATTCCTATATATTTTCAGGACTAAAAATCAAATATCATCAAATATATAATTTTTGATAAAATAACATCCTTTATGTAAACAGAATCTTGTACCCAAAAATAGTTTATAGGATCTGAAAATTATAGTAATATACAGTTACTGAGGAGACAATAGAAGATCAATATAAACATTCCCTTTTTAAAATTATGGGTGGTTACTTTCTATATAAGGCATATTGAAATGTCATTTTAAGGTGCACAAAAAAAAAAAAAAAGGAAAAAAAGTATATATTTTTAAAATTCTCTTACCATTAAAGTATTTGTTCTAAAGTTTTTTACCTTGCTGCAGAAGAGCATTTCAAGACAAGAACTCAAAATTGACATCATAAATTTAAAATATCATTCTTCATAAATCAAGATTTTAAAAGCAATAATTGCAATGATTTTTTGCTAGAACAGATAATGTTAAATTGAAAATAGCCCTATATTATGAAAGCCATTACTATGGGTTTGTTTTCTCCATTGCTTTTTTTTAATTATTAAATAGAACAGAAATTACAGAAATTACAGAAACAAACAGAAAAAAAAATTTACAAAGTTTTGTTTACATTTTTGAACATGATGCTATTTGTTAAATTTAAAAAAAAGGATGATAATTTTTTCTTGCTTCTTTATTAGAGGTACAGCTGGTTGTGTATTTCTCCTCCATTTCTCTGGCTTTAATGATCAATAGAGCTTGATGGGTCTTTTCACTGTTCAGGGAATCACAGAATTTGGAAGGGGTTGGAAGGGTTTTCCAGAGATCATCTAATTCAAGCTCAAAGCAGTTTCTGAACTCAGTTCCTGCCAGTAGCTTTGATTCAGTCATCAAAGGTGTTTCTGAGTAACCGTGATATCAATCATAGACCACTTTTCTGTGAGGCTTTATGATGGAAGCTTAGCTAGTGTTAGCAGGAAGGAAACACAAAAGTGGTTATTGCAGCCATTAACACAGTAGCCCAAAGATTTTGCTAGAAATCAGATCTAGCTTTCACATTTTTGTGTCAAAAGTTTCTGTCAAGGCTGTCTGTAGGTTGTAATTAATTTCCATGAAATGTGAAATGTTTCTTCAATTAACATACAAAGTAGCAGCTAGAACTGATAGAAAACATATTTCTTATACTGCTTTGGAGGAACAGATTTAATTCAGTGCCAATAATTGGGGGGGAGGGGGGAAATAACAAACTAAAAAATCAGCACATGTAAAAGAAGTGTGACTCTGTTAGGACTCAAAACAAATGTCTAAAATCCAATTAAAGAAAACTACTAATCCACCCATTAAATTTATCCATAGAGTTATGAGATAAATGAGATGATTTAAGGCACTTTACAGAAGGTTATGCGGCAGAAAACTTGAAAGAGTTCTTTGTGAATTTAAAAAACTGCTGAAGGACAGTGTATAAGGGAGGAGGATGTTTACTTCCCTTATAAATTGCTCTGAAGTTCTGCCATTAAATTATGTACAGAACAAATTGCCTTGGTTTTCATGTGTTGACAGAAACAATTTTGGAGAGCATTGCCTATAGTAGTTTAAAACAGTTTAATTTCCAGAATAACAAAATTTTTTCCTCCTAAACATGCAGCATCCTCTACAAAATGTTGAGACTACATTTCCAAAAGAAATGTGACCAGCTAGATAATTTTTTTTTCTCCTTTTATTGGCACTAAATTTAAGCTGCTCCTCCACATAGCTTAGGAGCTATTATAGCAACGTAAGAACAGAATTAACTTTCAAACCAGCACATGGTCACTTTGTGGGTGACCAAATGTTTCTGCAATTGAGATGTGGGAGAAAGAAATACCCGGCACTGAAATATAACATCTATCCCTTGAGCCATAGTGAAACGAGACATGGCTGAAAATTATACTCAGGTTAAGGTCAACCTATGTGTGCTTGATAGGCTTGATATAGAGAATTAAATAATTTAAGTAGCTGTAGACAATCTTTTTGTCTTTCAGAAACTGATTCAGAGTTGCCTGCTATGTGTAGACTCTGTGGAAAACTTTTCACCCGAGGAATCAAGAAATAATGCAACAGCTGTACACATACATAGAACTTTACAACTAGGACTTATTTGAGAGAAAATAGGGATCCATTTCTCATTCTTATACAATAGGAAATAAAGTACAGTTTCAATCTGGCAGTAAAAGAAGAAGAGCAAACTCTCAGCCTAATGAAAGCTGAATTAATTTTGAAGATTGAGGAGCAATGTTCTGTTAAACAGAAAACAGTTATTAGAACCTCACTGTAGAGTTTTTGGAAAATGTTACTCCTATGACACAGTCCCCTGGCATATTCTGGATGTTATTCTGAGAGACTTATTTACAGTCCTTTTCAAAGAAATGATTTTAATGAACTTTTCTAAGGAATGGCAGGTAATGATTATTGTTCTTCATTATTTGCATTCCTTTAATGTCTATAGAAATAACCAAGGGGAATTAAACACATTATTTAAAAATGAACACAGCTCCAAAACTTATTAAACGCAGCCAAAAGGAACTCAGTTGAAATTAAATGGAAACACCAAAAACTTCATTTCTTATGAGGAATATGCTGCTGAATAGGTTTGTTTTAGGAATGAAGATTGCTTAGCTTGTGATTGCTTCAAGAATCAGAACTTGTGTTTCTACTTTGGTATAGATTTTCAAAGGTATTTCAAAGCCTTAAGAGATGACCTTAGCTAAATTTAAAATAAACCAAAATTACTCTCCTCACACTTCTAGAAAGGACTGAAAATGCACACAGAAAAAGGGAGTCCCAGGAGACAAATGGAGAAAACCTTTTATAATTTGGAATTAAGAGAAGATTCTGCCACGTTTCCTTCCGTAAGGTTTCCTTTTATAAGGAGAGGTTATGTTTTTGAACTTGTTTATGGAATAGGTATCTGCATAATGAACCCATCCCTATCACATCCCTGCAGTCCTGTAGGAGTCTGACGCTGACTCCAGTAAGAGCAGGATTAAACTGCAATACATTTTTCACGGAGAGATTCCTTCTGAGAGTTTATCTCGCCAGCACCACTGTTGATTTCCCTATCTGTCTGTAAACGAGTGTAAAAGAGTTGCAGAGATTTTTGCTGAGTGACTAGTTAGTAAAAACTCACTCCCGTCTTCTCTTTCAATTTTAACTGCACTGCTTAAAAAGATCATCTATTCTGACTGTTCCTGTTTGCTTATCTCTTCAGTCCCTTATCAGTTCCACAGAACTGCCATCTGAAGAAACTCATTTCAGACAAAAAAAGGACTCTTAAGGCATGCAAAGATTTTAAAAAAAATTGAACTGTTGGACATATTTTGTTAAAACAAACAAACCAACAAACAAAAAACAATTAAATAACAAACAAAAAACAGAGTAATGAAATGAAATTTTGCTTTATAGATCGGCTGACATGGCTACATTTGGCCAGGGATCTGGATGAATCCTGGAAGGAAGCCTCCTGGAATGTTAAAGGAAGATCCTGTACTGCTCTTGATGGTTGTCAGACAGGATGGAGTTGATTTTCTTGCTTTGACAGTCTTTCATCCAAAGCCTGCGGACACATTTAGTTGTACAAAGACATAAAAAGAGGCTGCAGATACCTCTCCAGCTGCCTAGGAGGTTTTTCTCTAGTGCAACAATAATTCCAGATACATGATGCTTCAGATAAAATAGAAAGACATATTCTCAGTGCCCATGAACTGAATCCATTGTCACAAAGTATTATGATAGCTTCAGATAAAACAGATGCTACTAGAGTTGTAACACTGACTTATCACGCAATGTTGAAATGAGATACACAAGAGGCAGCAAAGTAGCATTTTTAGAGCCACTTTTTTTGCTGTTGTTCTCTAGTAACCTTTCTGCCACTTAGAGTATCCCCAGAGCATCAGTTAAAGCATCTGCAAGTCTTTTACATGAGACTTCATTAGCACAAGTGCACAAGCTCTGTGGCTTTTGTCAGCTCTGTGCAGGACAGATACAAAGCTGGTAGGCTCCAGCTGTCCTTTTCTGACCTGTGCGCAAGGAGAACATGAGATTTCATTAATATCACTCTATATATCTAAAATGCAGGCTTTCTGTCCAAGTCTGCTATTACCCCTTAAAGACAGCAGAGAGAAGATGTAGAAAACTATTGTAGCATGAGATGGTAGTGCCTACGTCTGTACATCAACCAGAAAACAGCTTAGAGGAACTTACTCAGAAGTTGTCTACATATGGAGAAATGAATCCTACACTTGTAGTCTTGGAGTCCAAATACAAGAGATGCTGAATGTTTCACATTCATTTGAACTCTCTAGCAGTGCTTAGTCTAAGAATTATTATTTCAATGAATGAGCTTTGCAATGTCTTGAATCTGTTCTGGCAGAGCTTCTTGATTATTTAAAAAGCAGCATTAAACAGAAATATCAACACTGCTGGATCAATCAGTTTTCTCTTTGAGATCTCACAGTGACTAGCTGAGAACAGCTGTTTCAATAGGTAGCAAAGGTAGTAATTCAAACTATTGACTACAATGCAGCTTTCATAAAAGCTCATTTGGTTTTGATGTAGTTAATCTTGAAAGATGTGACTTATTTAACTACCAATAATTTTTTAGAAATTAATGCTCAGCTTTTCAGTGCTAATCTTTATTTTTCTCTTCAATATGACATATAAATTATTAACTGGCACAATAAAATGTTTGTGACTATATAAGAGATATCACTATCTTTATAAAATTATTCTCACTTAATTTTATTTTCTTCTACTATTTTAATTTTATATACAAAGTTGTATATTCTTTTTTTTTACCACAGCTAATTGATTTGTCTAAGAAAATGCAAAAATTTCTGCAGCAGAGCAGAGAGCTGTACTTCTATATCTCAAATCATAAAATGTCTAATGAATTGTCAAACTCAAGAAAAAAAATTAAGAATACATTCTTCTTTATTGGATGCTTTTTGAAACTATTCGAACTTTGGGTTAGAATCTTCATAATTTCTTTACAAACATATCACTTAAGAGAAACAGAAAAGAACAGAATTTTATTCCTTAAAAAGCTATAAAAAATGTAGTATCCTGAATTATGCCAAGCACAGTGTAGAAAGGGAAGATCAGTGTCTGGAATTTTGTGAGTGGCATGTGTGGGCAGACTGAGCCATTTACACTGAACCAGCGTTGGTTGATGCGGATACACTGAACCATTTTAAAAGCAAATGCTTCAATGGTAACTTTGTTGTACTGAAGGGTAGACCAGCCAATAACCACACGATCCCATCCTGTGTTCTTGGCAGTCTGAAACTTGAGTTCCTGCATATAGCAAAGTATAAATATAACTCATTCAATAAAAAAATAACTGAAGGCTTTCAAAACTTTTTTTTTTAATAAAAGACTTTTGGATTTCGTTCTTTTCTATGAAAATCTACAAGTCATATTCTTTCCTTCAATCAAACCAGTCAATCTCATCACATTGAATAAATAAAAAAAATATATATATAAATAAATAAATTGTGTTTTCCCCACTTCCTTTGTCCCCATTTAGGGAGTTATAAAGATTATAGATGTATCAGAACAAGTTTGTGTGCAGCAGTGTGCTTCTCCTCTTTTAAGGCAGAACTGCCTGGATCAATAAAAAGCTGACTATCCCCGTCACTTAGCTTTGCTGTTTGTTAACTGAATGCTTGCAAAGCTACAATCACATAGATCAGACAAGCCCAGTGAGCTAAACCAAATACCTCTGTAGTTATATTTTTAAAGGAAAAATGATTTTAAACCTGAGGTACTGCAGACTGCTTGACAGAGGTGTTGAAATCTGAGGCAGATAAAAATCATTGAAGGGGAAAGCGGGAAATAAAACATAAAGGGAAGAGAGGTGAAGGTTTAGTTTTCATGGGAAATCTGCTTCACTAAACTCTGAATTGACATGGTGAATTACATTAACAACTGACACAGATGCATATTTGGTTTGTTGGCAGATTAAATCCATATGTAGTTACCACTCTACCATACATGCAATGTCAATCTGTCTGTGTTGGGTTTTCCAGTAAAAGGGCTCCCTATTCATCTGGCTATATCCACACAAGAGAGGCTGCCTCCACTGACATCAACTAATCTTATAGGTGGTCTGCTATGATCTTCTTTTTGTTGACCTGATAAAGGCAATAACTTAATTTACTTACATTTCTAGCCTCTGAGTGATACTCCAACTTTTGGAAGCAGTTTCTTCCATCCTGTTATTTATATCAAAGAATTTTAAAAGTGACTCTAAGTTTTGGGTAATTTTTACTTTGAACTAAAGGTCTAATTTTCAACAATTTCAGGAAACATAACCCAAAACTTTATTACTCCCCAAATATTTAGAAATATTAGGCCTAATAACACAAATAATAGCATAAACTGGACTAATCAAAGTGATGTTATAAGAACAAAAAAAAAATCTTGAGTTCTCAAGATTTATTTGTTAGCCTGGTGAGCTGCTCTGAGGAGGCTGGCTACAGTAGGTGCTTGATCAAAAAGGTCATTGTGGTACAAGTAACGGAAGATTTCTGCAGGGATGTCATCTGGTTTTAGGATCCTGATGTTGATGGCCCAGAGAAGCACAGCCCAGCAAAAGCCATAGTGGCTTCTGTCCCCTATCCTACAAGATCTGGTCACCAACATAGAGCCCTGCAGCTGCCAGACACCCAGGTAGGATTTCTGAAGGGCTGAACAATTCATGTTGCTTAGATGTTGAGACAAAGACAGGATAGAGAAAGGCAGGAGAGACCTTGTCACTTGTTCAAAGGAAGGTTGAAGGGAAATAAAGAGAGGCCTTTAATAACTTGATCAAGGTGGGGACATATGAATGCTGAATTCCTGGACCTTTCTGGCCTTTATAAGAAAGGGAAATCTAAGTATCAACAAGATTCAATGAGATTAAAGTGTATGACTGATGCCTCTGAAGGCATTTTTGTGAACACATATGGTCCCTTGGCCCTTATTGAAAACAGACATGGTCATTTCTGCTGAAATCTTCAAAGGTTTCAGAAGCATATATAAGCTGAAGGGCCTGAGCTTTACTATGTAAACACTAACTATTCAGGTCATTGAAGTATATGAAATATTCATAGGGACAAAACGTGATCAAACTTCTCCATTTGTTTATGATTGGAGTTCAAACATTATCAAGATATTTCTGTCATTGGCATGTATAAAACTGTTCTCTGCATGGAAAAAATTCGTTCCCCATCCCTTCTTGGAGTCCATCTCCCGTATGCCCTTCGTGAACCTGCAGTCATTCTTCCTTGCCTCTGGCTCTGCTGGATGGAAGGACACTCACTCAGGAAAGCACCAGTACCACCTCCAATGCTGGTTCAACCCCTAGTCTCAGAAAACAATTTATTGCTCTAACAAAATGATGCAACTATTTTCCAGACAGTTTTTCCTCTTGTTTTTCATAGCCCAGAGAAAGAGGCCAGCTTTAGCTCCAGACGTGAGTCATACACCAGGCAGGTAGACAGTAACCCTTTCCTGGCTGACTTGTGATGTTCCTGTACATTCCCTATATTGCCCTGTCCCATTTAAAACATCACCAAGAGCTGCTGCTTGTCGCACAACTGGCTACAACTCTGCAGGCTGAAGCTGAATGTCTCTACCAGCACGTTGCTGCATGCCACTCTGCTCTTCAGCCAAGCTTTTAATAGCACAAATATTTTATTACAGTAATAGGATTAAGTCATATCTGGACAGAAACAGCTCAGCCTTGTCATTATGGAGTATCAGGGTAGAGGCTGAATGCATCTCCATCCAATAGTATAGCCATACACCAGCTGTGCTCTGTGCTGTATGGGAAAAGGAAGACATTGCTTTTGGGAAAGGTTAACTGATAGCCCTGATCTGTCACTCCAGATCTACAGCAAGAACAGGGGGTTTTTACAGCTCCCAGAGGTCTGCTTTTAGGAAGATAACTTTTTGTGTGTGTGTGTGTGTGTGTGCCTCTTCTTACACCTGGCTTTGATGGTCAGTACTGATGCATGAAAGGGTCCTGTGATGATATGGATCAGATGGCAATTTATGCAAGAAAAGGGTCTTGGTAAGAGAAAAACGCCTTTTACAAGAGCAGAAGTTCAGGATTCCAGACAACTACCAATGTTATTGCAGTGTAAATAAGATTGTTCTCATGCTGAGTGTTTCTCATAAAATTATTTTGAATAACAATAATAATAATAAAAACATTATTCTTTCCATATAACAGAACAATATGAAACTTCCAAAGCAAATAGGAAGAGAGAAAAACCTTCAAATAGGAACACAAAACATTTTCTAATAAAAATAAGGCCTCAAGCTACAACAGAATACCTCTCAGATACCTCTCCAAAATCTTAGCATTTGCATTATTCTTCCTAAGTTGTGGTGGAAAAAATCCAACTCATAAAGTCAAAACATATTATACAAATATTTATTTATTTAGAAGAGATAATATGAAAGCCAAGTAAATGAAGAAATAGGGTACCATCTTTAAAGCTTCAGTAAACTACAGGATACCAGGAACAAAATTTCTTTATATCCAGATTATGAAATATTACTCACAGTGGAGCTTTTTTCACAGTATTTACAAAAGTTGTTAGCAGTGGTCACTGCCAATGACAATAACACAGACACCTTGCTGTTCCAACATTATTTTTGTTTATAATAAATATTGCATGTGCACTTAAGAGTCTTGCATGGGAGCGTGCATCCGAAATGTAGTACAAACACAAAACATATCACAGAACTACATTCCTAAACATCTTTGCTTGTTTGTTGAGAAGACTCAACTAAAAACTGTTTGTATGCAGCAGGATTCACCAATAATGTCTGGTGTGATCACTGCTACATGTTTCACAAGAACTGTTTACCATAAAGACACGTACAATTTGCACAAAGTGCAGAAATAATCCCATGAAGCAATGAGTTAAAAATTCATTATTATATCTTACCTAACATCAGTATGACCTAACATTTGGCAGGAAATAGATTGGAATCATGCGTGCCCTATCTACTTTATCACAAAATCATTGAACGCTGCTGAATTATTTATAGTCCTGCATGTTTTACTTACTTTTGGATTTCCAGAAATGGCACTACCAGGTCAGCCAAGATATTCCAGCTAAAAAGGTGACATCATTCCTGGAAGTTAGATTTTGCAAGAATCATATTTAAACAGAATACCTGACTTTTATTACATATCTTTCAGTCTATATAACAACTTTACAATTTGTTTATGCATCTCTTCATGCATTTCAGGATAGTGAATATAACATCTCCTGCCATCAGCATCACGTGCCATGTTTAGGAAAGGAAATTAGGAGTAATGTAAACAAATGAAATTACAGGGTAATTTTGCATAAGAAAGATGCGATCACTCAAAGATAATTTAGATAGGTCATTCAGGAAAAGGCTCTGCAAACATTTCTCCTTAGCTCTTTTCTGATATTTCAGTCAAGATCTGTTTTTTTTCTGAAAGATGGTATACAAGAAACAGTGTTTTCTTAACATTTACTGCAGAATAAGTTATAGTTTACCTACTGAATCTCTAATTTCCTTCCTACATAATTGTATCTCAGAAATCTCTACTTCAAATACTAGACTTAGACTATGATATCTACAGTGATGGCAGCTGAAACTAATGCGGCTTCAAAGTTTGTCCCTGTGTCAGAAGTTCTTCTGGATATACGTATCATTTTTACCATTGGACAAAGTGTTTTCAAGCAGATCTTTATAGTCCACAGAAGGATGTTTCCTTAGCAGGAGAATGCTTCGATAACAAGTCCAAAAATATCTCCTTTTGCATTGCTGGATGTAAAATTCAACCACTGGAGCAAAAATGTGGCTTTTGTGGTCAGGTCAAGGCTGTCACTGTGAGTTTGAGTGGTGCCCAAACATTTTGTTGTTAAGCTTCACTTGAAAAACACACCCCATAACAGCAGATAGGTGCACTGATAATGATGATTATTTGCTGTAATTCATCTTAGCTTGAGGCAGAACTGTTGGATTTCGGGGGGTTTTTTAAGCCTTTAGCAAACCTGTGCAAGAATCCACTTATTGTATCCAAAGAAACCTGAACTACCAGTTCTTCTAGCTCTCTGGACCCAGAGTCAAAATGATTGACTAATGTCTTCCAGGTGCCCTGTTCCTTGCTAAAGAGGTCTATGGTGGGGTAGGTGTCAGTAGTCCCAAGAGTGCTGGGGAATGAGTGCATTTGCACTGGGCTCCTGGAAGCTCTGGGAACAGCTGCTGCAATACTGGAGAGATGTGGGAAAACAAGGAACAACTGACTGAGGTGAAATAGCAAGGTCCTATGGGCCCATTTTGAGGGCCTAGAGCAGGGAGGGATGTCTGCAAGTCTGCAATGTGCTGCTGACAGAAAGGATGAAGGCAATGAAGTCAGGGCTGCCACTGCTGCCAGTTTTCTCTCCTCTCTTGCCAAAACCACACAAGAGCCAGGTTCACTCAGCAACATGCTCTCACTGCCATCAGCTCTTTCCCCAGGCTCCATGAAGGAGAGTCTGCATTCACGGCAGTAAGGAAAATGGGCCACGATCTGTTCTTGGGCTCTCTGAACAAGTGGTGCAGCTCAGATCAGCCAAAATCAGCATGACAAGTTTTTCCATACTGCTTATTCTAAATAGTCCCTAGTGCAGGCTATACCCTAAATTGTGTCTGGACTTTGTCTTGCTGAGTGCCACTTGGCATGTTAACAATTAAGCACTCAGATGCCAAATCTTCTCTTGTTTTCTTGTCTTCTCATTTCAGTGAGTCTCACCAGTCAGTAAAGATTTTTGTAGCTGGATCTTTCTAGGCAAAGGTATTGAATCAACACTCCACAGATTTTTGGGTTACTTTATATTTCAGTGAGGATTTGTTCCAAAACAAGTACCACGCTCTTCTTTCCTGATAAGAGCACAAATGTCATACAGCTTCTGGCACCAGTCAGTTTAAGAGTTTCCAACTCCAGTAAATCTTATGTAGCTAACTAAAACACCATCCCCTAGGCTTAATTAAATCCCTTACATAAAATTACTGTGCTTAGGGCTTCCTAGCTGTCAGATTAACCCTGTCCAATATAATTAAAGTAGAAAATGAAACTGTAATAAAATCAAAATAGATTTTATGTACTATGTACACTGTACCTGGACACTGAAGAATTTGTAGCAGCATGTAGCTATAATTAGTACAGGATTCAGGGTCAACAAATTAATTACTTTAAGAAATTTTAATATTTTTTTTTTAAATTTTAGTCTAGTCATTCAAAATGAAATATCTTCTTCTTTAAATCTTTTCTAAGTCTTTCTTAATATTTCTACAGCATGCTAAGAACCTGACAGTGTCTACGTAAAATTATCCTTGAGTTAGAAGAGTCTGTTATCACAATTTGCAACACAGAATTAAAGTCAGTAGGCCAGAGACTGTGGTGTGTTACTGTCAGCATGCACTGCACAACCTTAGTAGTTTAGGGGCTATATGGGTCTACTGATACAGGGATGAAATGTCTTAAATCTTGATGTATTTATATCCTGTGAGGTGAGAAGTACTACTATTACCATTCTGCATATAGAATTAGGCACAAAGAAATGAATATTTTATACTTCAGGGTGTTAGCCAGTTAATTCTGTCTGAAATTATAGAAATGATGCTCTTACATGTCTTTGTGGACTCTGCTTAACTGATTTATGAGGTCTACAAAAGCTATGACTGGGTGTATTACCTTAAATGCTAAGCCAGCACCCTATTCAGCCTTGTTCATCCAGAAATACTCTAGAGTGCTTTAAAGTAGACAAAAACAGCGAGTTCTGTCTTGGAAGTGGATCCTGACACACTAAATCCTGGGACCTCTAAATTTGAAAACATAAATGTCCACTCAGGAACTTTCACATATCAAGTTGCTTTCATAACTACTCTTTCCCCCCCACACATACCCCTTCTTTTCTTTTGGATAATTTTGCAGTGCATCTTACTGCCTGCTGAGCTGGCTATAAATCTCTGATATAAAATATGTTACCTATTAAGAAGCATGAAAATATAACAACATGGACGTGCAGCCTCGCGTGCTCACTAAGGTGAATGGAATGTAACTGCTAAACCCCCAGGTCAATCCGTACGTGAGGTGCACAGGAACAACACGGACCAGTGAAAAGAACAAAACTTCATGTTGCACCGTTCTTCCCCCACTCTTTAAAGGAGAGCTGGGACTCCCTCAGTGTCTGGTGGTGTTTGCATTATTTTCTAATTCATCAGCATTCATGTCACATAGGTGGGTATTTCAGCTTTCCTTATAAACTTTAATGAACCGTGTTCCTACTCTTGGTGATAATGACTGCCTTTACAGGCTTAATGATAGGAAAGTCCCAGCAAGTTATCAAGCCCATCTCCTAAAACTGTTCCCCAGAGTACCTTCTAATTTAAAAGTCCCAAGTAACAGAGTTTCTACAGCTTGCATTGAGAGACTTTGCTGATTACTTGGTTTGCTCTCAGGAGTTTTTATATATATTCATCCCAGATTTTTTTGCTTTTAAATTAATCCAATTATTTGTTTAAATCAACCAGAACTTTCATTGTGGAACTGAAAATCAAAAAAGGAGAAGAGAGAAAATAGAAAGAAAATTACTAGCAGGAAAATTAATAGTGTGTATGGACAGTTTAATCTGCCATATCTGCATCCAAGTGTGTATGTCTCCAGCCCTCATTTCTACAGCATCCATTAGCAGTTTCCTTTTCAAGCCCTTTTTCTAGAAAAATAATGTTTGCATTTATAATAATCACAGGTTTTCTCCTCAGTTAGCAATGTAAAGTGTGTGTATGTCACCATAAAGGGACACACATCCATGCTTCGGTGCTGCCTCTAGATGGAGAAAGAGAAGAGAGGCTCTGTGGCCAGTTTTCTCAAAAAAACAGCATCCCACAAAGGTGCTGCACTCAGGGACTTGTCTGCAGAACAAGCAGCTGCAGGGCAAAAGTAGGTTAAGAAAGTCTCACACCAAACTCTTTCTCAACACAGGGTGGAGTCCATATGATAGTCTAGATCTGAATTACCATCAAAAAAGAGAGAGATTCTAACCTTACACTAAGTCAATTGTGTTTTTTTGCTGAAAATTCTGATTTTTTTTTTTTTTTTAATACGGGGAGGTTATTTGAACCATATCTGTTCAGTGATGTGTTTTTTTTTTTTTTTCTAAATTGTTTCATATTTGAAGTTTTACAAAAGTAAAACCTTCAAGGAACTGTCCTGAGCAAAGTTCATTTGGATTTTTTTATGAAGAATCTGCCATGGCCTTGGGAAGTTGATATGTCTTTTTCTACTCAAGTCTTCCCACTTCCCTTTTCCATTAATTAGTGTAACTCACACACAAAAGTTAGTGGGAAACTGTTTTAACAACCTTTTAAGCAACTTCAGAATAAAATAACCAAAAGAAGGATTGCAGTTGAGTATTCACAGTGTAACCTAGTGGTATTTCCTAGTGGCTCCTTTGGCAGCTCTTACTGATCACTATTTATAAAGTGGTAGTCTAAGCCATTCATTATGATTTATGGGTTTTTTTATAATTTTTTGTATGTTCCAGAACACTAAGGCTAACTTTGAGAGGGATCACTCTGAATTTTTCTGCTTTGTATATAAATGTCTAGTCTTGTTTTAAATCACGCAGTGTTTTGGCATCAATAATATTTCTGTAGCAAAGAAGCCACAGATGCCTTGTCATTTGCATGAATAGAGCTTGTTCTTCTGCAATTTTCTGTCAGAAACAAAACAAAAGGATAAAAATATTTTGAGAAAGCTTGAAAATGGGGACTCTCAACCTCAAATCACTAACTCAACATGTCAGACTTGTTCAGTTACCTATCTGGGCTTTTTGATTTTAACTTCAATCAAAGCCAAATGCTAAAAGTTTTGAAGTTCACCATTCCCTGCTGTGACTCCTAAGATTCGTTAGAACATCATATGCTCTTTTTAGTGCAAACAGCCTGAGATACCAAGCTGAGCTACCGTATGAAGAAAGGTTTTGCAAGCAGAAAAATCACTGTATCTGAAATAAAGTGCCAGATAAATCAACATGACATCCATGTGCAGGGACTGGAACCCAAAGACTTTTTTGAGTCCTGAAGTCTATTTCCTATGTATCCTCCTCTGCTGATATGACAATAAGTTTCACTGTATAGATGACTTGGAAAAGTGATCCTTCTGTGATGTGCAACACACAGCTCCTGTAAAGTGACAGTTGCAGCAAGAAATAGCTGACTTGTACCAAATGAGGATCACTAAAGATATAAATCAATATCAGGAAACAGGAAGGAATGGTAATGAAAGGGAACATTAACTTCATCAAAAGCACTTTTAAATGCTTTTTTTTACTCAAAAAATCTTCACCCTTTCCTAAACTTATGGATTCTATTATAACTAAACTGAAAAATGTTGTTGACCCTGTCACAATCACTTGCATAAATTTTAGTCAACTCATTTTAATGAGAACTGGAGATGTATAATAAGTATTATATATGGACTATATATTACACATGAATGAAATCATAGCTGTGCATATACTTATGTGCTTATATGTACTGATACAACTGTGAAGAACATCTGCAAAGATGTTATTGTTACGTATGGGAAGTGCTGCACTGGTAATCTGTCATAGTTTGAATTTTTCTGTTTTGAGATGATGCATTAGAACAGCAAGGTGATGGCTGTCAGGGCAGTGTGACCACGCTCCCATATAACTCACCCAGTCTACAGCTAAGGTAAGGGTTTTTGGTTGTGGGTGTTTTATGATTTTTTTTTTTTTTTCACTTTTCTGCCTGTTTGTTTGGATCATATTTTTGTTGGTTATTTTTCTCAAGCAGATCTGAGTTGTCTCTCTAAGGCAAACAAGATCTGAACTAGACGTGTATTAGTGTATAAAAGGTGATTTGTTTTGTAGCGTGGTTTCAAGAGAAAACTGGTTTGCATTATGTGCTTTGGCTTAGCAATGCGAACTTACTTCTCTGATGAGTTTAATACCCAGTTGCTTAGAGACAACCTTTAGAAAAGGATTTTCCAGTCAGATCCAACTGAGGAAAAAAACTTAAACAGTAACAAAAAAACCCCTACTATTCAAAGAAAAGACCTTCAGTGATTCTGGACAAATAAAAAGAGAACAGGTATAATCAAAGACAAAAATCATTATTGTCTTAATTAAGAAAATCCTGTGACTACTCTTTACATTGAAATGGCAGACAATATCAGGTAAATGTCACCTTTTCTTTTCATTCTTTCTTTCTGGACTAGATAAAAGAGGTAAGAAAAAGATCACTTTCCCACTGGGCCAGATTGTTCAGGCCACAGCACATCCTGTGTAGCTGCCTTATGCTCCAGATCAGTATCTGGTTGAACCATATGACAACTTCGGTACATGTTGTGCAATCCAGCCTTTTGATTTGACAAAGCAAAATAAAGCACACCACTATCTCAGCAAATGTGGCATGCTCATACTTTGTACATATTCAAGCACAAGCACTCAGAAGGAAATGCTATTATTTATAGGCTGAGATTGGCAAGGAGAAGGAACCCTTGCAGACCTACGAAAAGCAGCAAGCTGGGCAACAAGTCTGCCTCCAATCACGTTGTATCCTCACCCAGACTGTGGTTAAATACTGTCTCTCCAAAATGAGAAGTTCATGAGCTCAGGGAAGCAGCTCTAGGGAGTGAGGTCCTATTTACGTAGGGATTTGAGATGACTGCTGATGTTGTACAATTTTTTTTCAAGGAGCGATTACTGTTGTATTTTCTGGGAGCTTGAACCCCTCTGCACCTTCCCTGCATCACCCTACTTGTCATCTGTTCCTACAGTCCCTCACAGCCCAGACTCTCACCAGCAATTAATGCAGTTTGAGTAAGTCACCTCTTGCCAAAATGTCCTGGGAGAAATTTCTCCTATTTCTGCTTCATCACCAGGACTCATGTTTGATCTAGAACTTCGGTGACTATGATTACTCCATCATCATAGGAGGTAGGATTATAATTTCTGTTTGGTTGCCATCATAAGGCAGTCATAAATAAATTTTTTAAGCTTGTCTGAAATGGCCAGAAGTTTTCTTGAAGTACACGATATCCTAGGAAAAATTCCTGGCAAGCATAAGCACAAAGAGATAAGTCAATGCCTTGTTGTTGTGCTGCTTGGCATTACAGGGAAATGAGGGAACCATCTACTGCAGAAGATCAGAGGATAATCATTCTGTTTGGGGTCCCCAGAAATTTCCAGTATGTCACAGAGTTGCGTTACAGGCAGAGAGCAGAAAGAAACAGTACAATGACAAAACCAAGGGATTCTGATTTTAGTTCACATGCAATACTCACCTGATTGGTGCAAGGCATTTGCACCATTTTGGTACTCCATATTATTGACAGATAAGAGAGGAAAGGTTCAGTTAGGAGGCATGTACCTTGCACTCACTGTGAAAAAGTTTTAATTAATACTTGCCCACTATTTATCTCTAAAGTGATTTTCTTACAGTAACAGAGGAAATCTGATTCTAGCTTGTCTAAAACTGATCAAAAAGAAAGAGAGGGAAGAATCGGGGATTATTGTTCTTATGAAAAAAAAAGAAAAAAAGGATTTTCAGGATATACTATACTGAGGATATCTGCTTAAGAGACTTTTGCATATCCAGTGATGTGAAGCATGAAAGTTGATCCTTTTGAGTTACTTTTTTTTATTGAACACTTGGTCACAAATTGCCCTGTCTTACATGTGTTTCTGATTACTATCACTCAGGACAGAAATCTCAAAGTCTTTGGTGAATAGGTAGATTTGAATTTGCTAATGTTCTCTCTTTTTTTAGTAACAGATAAATGCAACCTGTGAGCAACCACTTCAGCCAGAATTTTAAATAGAATTTCTGAAGGTAAATGGTCTATCATTCCTTTGTCTTACACCTTGAGAGTGCACGTTTGATTTCATATGAAGCTGTAGCTGAACTGTAAAAAAAATATAGATCATGTAAAAAGCTTTCAATGAATTACAAAATATTATTCACACAATGACATATTTTTTGTGTTAACGTTTTTACAGCACTGCAGGAGTCAATCATAATCAAGAAAAGAGACTGGCTGGGTGGAAGGAAAATGAAATTTAATGAATAATAAAAGAGAAAGTTAAGCTGCATGTATTTAGAAACTAATGCCTTTTTGTTGCATTAATGGATGAACTAATAGATCAAAGGTTTATAAGTGTCAAGAGAAAGACGTGATGTGTGTATCGTTAAATGATGTACTTTATTTCTATAAACATAGATTGTCAAACCAGAAAGACTTATTATAAGACTGTATCTTTCTTCCTGACACAGACCATAGGATATTTTTATTTAAATGAGAACATGACTTTTAAAAAGAGCAGGAAAAATAATTTAAAAACAAGGCTCCAAACTCCCAAATTTTTTTCCCAATCCTTCGAAGGATTCTTAGAGAAAGGATTGCAATGATTAATTTAGTAGTCTCCCTAAGAAGATATTTGTTAGACTGCACTTCTGGGTCACAGCCTGCAGGACTGTGGGCTACTGACTGTTGGAGTGTGGGCTCCATACTGGCATTTCCGGGTTGTGGAAAAGGCATAAACAGAACCATAGATATGAATTTTGAGTAATTCAGCTGCTTAGAAGCAAATATCAATTTTTAATGTTTTCCAAAATTCAAGGAAAATCTTTTTGTCTATGTATGTATTGACTTTAGGCAGAAATTAAGGACAAGAGTGTAAGACTCTTTAGTGAAAGAAACCTAACGGTAACTGGATTTGCCCTTCTGACTTCTCCGGAAGATTCCGCTAGAATTCCCAGAATTCTTGACATTATAAACTGGAAGGCCACTGGATTTATTGTTTATGCTAAATTTAGCAATAGCATATAATTTCTCAAATAACTCATTTTGATAATACCAGAAATATCATTATTTCTGAAAATGAGTAAAGCTGTCCTCATCTCCATTTCTTCAGCACAGTGGCAGATTCTTTGAGATATGTCAGTGTTCTTCACAGTAGCTAAGATCTGTGTCTCTTCAGAGCCCTGGATTCAAATGATATCAGTCAACTTAATATGAGTTTGTTTGGCTTCTTGTTCAGTTACATCACTTGATGTGAAACTGTGAACCTTGTTCTGCATCAGTTTACTGTGTCTCCATGAGCCTATTGCATGATTCAAAGCAAAAATATGAATATGTTGAACACTGCATTGAATGTTTCATGCATTGAACTTCAAATGTAAGAATATTAAAAGGAATATTACCACCTTAGTTCTACTCAGGAGTCTTTGCTTCAATCGCATATTCTTGTTTGATTTTTCTCTTTGAGCTAAAATAAAGTTTTATATGCTACTACTTCATGTCCAAATGTCTAGGACGTGTTTCACTGGAAGAATCGTACCAGCTATAGCCCATTTTGATCTCTGTGGCTCTTTTTATTCTTGCTGGGTTTTTGCAAGGTGAATCATTAAATATTCCATGTGAGGGGTTGTGGAAGCATTATCAGAAAAGGCAAAAACATCCCTCAGAAAGTCACAGTCTGATCTGGATATTGGTCACATGGTTTAAGGTTGCCCTGAGACACATACCTGATTTGGAGTATTCTGAATCCAGGTAAAAAACTTCCTTCCCTTGAGGAGGAAGACAAAGAGTAGGATGCTCATCTTCCCTTGCTTGCTGAGTACAGGGAAACTTTCCCATTTGGCACTCCTGAAATGTTGTTCTTATCAGTGATTTCTGTGGCTGGAGGCTAAATGACAGTGAGCAGTGGAGTTTTTTGTATAGATAGCCCTGCTCTGGCTTCCAGTCTGAATCCACAGATTAGCCACATCATGTTTAACTGTAATATCAGGCAGTGAAAAATTCTTCTCCGTTTTACTAACCTGACACAAATACCAACCTTTACAAGTACAGCCTCCAGAGGTGAAAACCCGCCTCCTCCACCCAAAAAAGGCACATAAACAAACAGAAGACTTGAATGTGAATTCAGTGGTTTTATTATTGCTCTCAAGAACTTTTTATATGAGGAAAAAACACTTGATGGATGGAATTAATAAAGACAAATAAATTCTTGTAATACATTGATCAGAGATCAATGTGCATTGAGCTTCAGTTACTGAATTTTGTCCTCATATGCTAGTACATACATTCAAATCTGTTTAGAGAGAGATTTAATACCACCACTTTGTCATTAAACAAAAGAAAGTTAGAGCTTTTCAGAGAATCAAAAATGGTTTCAAAATATTGAAAGATTTTAAGTAAAATATTTTTGGTTTTTTTTATTTTTTTCATGTTTCTCCCTAAGGAGTTATTTTGAAAGAAGTTATTTGACTCAAAATGGGAAACAGTTGTCAGAACTTCAGTTTTGGCAAACAAATTAAGCTTGTTAACTAGTCTGATAAAAATAGACTTGGGGCAGTATGCTGTATCTTATAATTATAGACACGTTTAGAAATATATGAAATTTAAAAAAAAAAAAACAAACATTTTTTCAATTGGTACATTTTATATTATACAAAGGAATAATATTTTCAATTGAAATTTTGATCATTTTTCTGATAACACAATTGTTATAGCTTTAATATGGATGTTTAATCATTACATTCTTGACTGAAACAATAAAAGAACATGAACCCAGAACCATTTAAACTTTAACAGCTCCTAAATCTCATCTTTCAAAGAACTGTTGGGTTTCTTGACTTCCAGCTGACAGAAAGGAAGTGGGTAAAATAAACTTCCTTAAATAGTGATTGGCATTTATTCAGAATGCCAAAGCAGCCACAGTGAATTTCCCTATACAACTTCAGAAAGACTTAGAACTACTCAAATTTTAAGATTTAAATATATCTCCACGCAAGGAAGTCCTTATTTCTAGAATAACAGACATTCATTTTAAACTTTAAAAAAAAATACAGAAATTGAATTTTTTACGTAGTTGGTATGGTATTGATATTGCTATACTTGATTTATTCGAGCCTGTGACAAGGATGAAGCTAAATGGAGTAACATAAAGTTCAGGAAAACTGAGTTAAATTACAATTTTATACAGTTCAGTAACAACAGTTGAAGAAAGGACGTATAGTAGCCACTATTTGTGTAACCTATTAAAATGTCCTAACTTCATTATTTATCTGAACCTTTGACTATGTGGGTTATAAGGTCTCTCAGAGGCACAGAGTCTAGTACAAACAGGTCCTAACTGCTGCCTTGTTCTGTAACAACAGAAGTATTAAAAAATATAAAATAGGTTCAAAACTGTTATGAATTTGACAGGCAGAATTAATACAATCTAAATTGTTGTGCTATTTTAAGTTGATCAATATATTAGTTATATGCTACTCCTGTCAAGTAAGATAACTCAATACCGACTCATTCCTTAAGCTATGTGGATTAGCTGAAATTTGTTTACTTGCAGCTTCTTGTGTACAATGATGTTTCTGGAAACTATAAGAATGTAAATTATGTCTGCCCAAATTTTAAGAAAATTCTTCAATGCTGATGTCTTTTAGTACCAAAGACTGAAATATATTGTCCTTATGCTTTAATCAAACTGACTTTATAAGTACTCAGTTTTTATTTACTGCTTGATCTTTGGGACAACACGTAAGTGCTTTCAGACTTGTCCTTGCTCAGCAGGAATGATTTGTGGATTATAAGGTGCTATGAGGAAAATAGGACAATGTGTATATGCTTATGAATCATTTTGAGCTTAACATTTCTCTATGACTGTTCTTCACTGCAGGGAAGTGCAACTGATGACCTTTGTAGTCTGATAATTAATGAAAAAACATAATGCAGCCATCAAGGTTAGAATCCATATAATTAATTTTTACCAGATTGCATTTAACTTTGATCACTAAAAGTTTAATAAGATATTTTTATGCAACTATTTTATGATCTGCATTATTTCTGTGCTTACAGAAACCACTTCTACTTCTTCAGTGACTGAGAAAGTGAGATTTTTATTTGATCTTCATCAAGAAAATGGTGTGGCCTATTTTTGGAAGATCATGCTCAAGTATTAGATCAGCAGTAGACTTTGAGGTGTTACTTAATATCAGAAACTAGTTTTGAAGTCGTGAAAGAAGATGGTAAAATACCTCTGTGTATTCCCTATCAGTCTAACACGTGTATTCAACTTCAAAACGTTCCTTTAAATCTTTTTCTCAACTAAATTACAAAAAATCCTATGTTATGTAACAAGAATACTGTGACAGACGCACACACTCTTAAATTAATCATTTGAACTAAAAGGAACAATGCAATGGAAAGGACCAAAATTTTATATTCCAACAACTTCTGAGATGGCAATATACTTAGACTCAGTATAGGATAGAGGATCTCTACTAAGGACTGTGATTCACTAGCCACAGGTTACCATGTTTCTTTCCTTGTTCATCTTTCATTATCAAAACATCCCCACCCTGGGGATGCTCTGTTTCAGAAAGCAAAGGAATGGAATGAAGAACACAAAAGCTATTGAGTTATAAAAGTCAGTATCTCAGAGAAAATACACTTTTTCAGGGTTTGGTGTTAGACATTAATTAGTTCCTGCATAGTCTTTCAGCAGTCTGTTCTTGCTCAATAGAATAGTTCAAAGGTAGAGTTTTTTGATTCGTATGATAATGAGCTAAATCTACTGTAAATTAATCTCCCAGGTAAATGAAAGACAAAGATTGTCTTTCTTCTTCAACTGCCAGTTTCACAGGCTGTTCTGATTTCTCTTCTTTTCGCTGGATGATTTTCTTTCCCAATTTTTTAAATGAAAGTTCAAGCTTTTTTTCTCACTGCAGTACAAATTCTGTCATCTTCATAGATTCATACCTCATTCATTCCTCCATCTTCTTACAGACCTGATGTTATATCTCAAAAATGCAATTTACTTTGATTTTTCAGAGACCATTACATATTTCATTAGGAAATTCAATATGGAACTTATATGATTTCAATTTGATCCCCACAGAGAAGCAAATGCACCAGTATTATTAAAATATAATTAATGGTGGCTAGTCAGATGGTAGTTAATGATGGTTAATTGTTTTTTAAACTTACAGGTCTCTCTTCCAGTCCAAATTGATACGATTTTTGCCTTCACACCAGCTGTTGACTCTACAATTCTTTCTAGATTGAGGACGTCTGTCACTAGAGGTGCCTCATAACCTTGAGTTGGCTGGATCTTGGGCTGATTGCGTACTTTCCCATATGGTAGCACTGAGAGGTCTTCTCTAAAACTTTAATACATTCTTCATGCACATTTGGTCACAATGAAAACTGAATTTACAATATTTTTGTTTCCCTTTATGAGACAATCCTTCCACCTCCTGGGTTTACTTTACAGGTCATGACAGTGCTTTACATTGGCAACAGTGTGAACTAAACAAACACTGCTTCCTTGTATCTCTTCCGAGTGGGAATTTCTGCAGTGCATTTGGCTACTTTCCTTCTGCACCAATAGCATCCATATGGTGACTTTTTTTCTGCTCTATTTAATATTTTCTTTATTCTGGGATCTTTTCCAATTTAGCTACGTAAGAGGTGGACTTCTTTTGGGGGGGTGAACACATTGTTAAAACCCACAAATTTTAAAAAAGGGCAATGTGGACCTTGAATGAAGAGAAGTCTGAGGAATAACAAATGTAGCGTAGAAAACACACAAAAATGAACACATACTGCTGCACATGACAAACAACAGAAAGGAAAACTGCTTAGTCAGAATCAATCAGCAATGTGAGATACAAAATAATTGCACAGAAGGCTCAGACACATGTTCAAATTCCCAGTGTTCAACAAGTTTCTGAGCATGCACTGAATCAGTGTAATAGTGTTCTTAGCCTATGGCAACAAAACTTTTAGTAACTTGACTTAACTCATTTTCATTGCATGATTGATCAAATTGCACTATTTTGTTATTGTTGTGTCCTTACACAACAAAATTAAATGGGAATTAAAACTGTCACAGTTTTGCCTGTAAATCTATGGCAACATGTTTTATTTTCTGATATGTTAAATATTTCTATTTCCAAATAGAAAAGAAAGGTAAGATCTTAGGATTTGCTCACATTTACACAGAAAGGCTATGCATAGCTTGGAAATTAATTCAAAATTTGAGGCTGACTCCACATCAATCTTTCAGCGGTTGGTATGTGCTTATTTCTGGTTTTGTTACATACTAATAACCTGATAATACAAAATGTGTCAGGATAGTGAAAGACTCAGCAAATCAAAAGAGAGAAAAGTGAATAAACTGAAAAAGACAGGAAAACATTATAGAATCAGAGAATATTCCTGAGCTAGAAGAAACCCCTAGTGATCATTGAGTCTAACTCCTGAATCTGTGCAGAACAACACCAAAAATCACACCATGTGCCTGAGAGCATTGTCCAAATGCTCCTTGAACTCTGTCAGGCTTGATGCTGTGACCATGTTACTGGGGAGCCTGTTCCAGGGCCCAACCACTCTCTGAGTTAAGAACCTTTTTCTAATATTCAACCTAAATTTCCCCTGACACAACTTCAGGCCATTCACTTGTGTCCTCTCACTGATCACCACAGAGAAGAGATCAGTGCCTGCCCCTCCACTTCCACTCATGAGGAATCTGTAGACCATGATTATGTCTCCCTTCGATGTCCTCTTCCCCAGGCTGAACAAAACAAGTGACCTCAGCTGCTTCTTATAAGGCTTCCCCTCTAGACCCTTCTCCAGCTTTGTGGCACTCCTTTGGGCACTCTGTGCTAGCTTTACATCCTTCAAAGAATAAGGCAGGGCCTTAAAAACTGAGACCTAAAATGAAATGTGATCATTAAAACAAACCTCTGGTAAAATCATTCAACTGCATTGCTTAAGCTAATTGCAGTCACATTAGGCCTTTCCTGAAAAATGATCATTCTCTCAATGTGTTTATCTGACAGAAGCTGGAGCAATACAATATCTTAGTAAGTCTCATTGACATACATGCATCAATAGTCACATAGACATCACTAAGCAGACAACACCTTCTAGTGGAAACTGGAGGTCCATGAGCTTTGTCAACTTAATCACAAACTAAAACCTGACGCAGTCTTACTGGATAGACATAAAATGTGCTTTGGAATTGTGGAGGAGCAAAATACCAGTCATGCTATCTGCTCCTTACTTTATGAACATAAGGCATTCTTTTTGTCCATCTTTTATTTTTTAAACAGTTTTTGTTTATTATCATAACATTTTTCATTTTCTGCAGGTAAAAAACAGGCACAGTCATGGTTGGCAAAAAAAGAAAAAAAAAAAAGCACAAACCCACAAACAAGTACTTTAAGGCAGTAGAACCTAATTTTACTCAATAATATTACTAATCAGACTATTCTCTTGAATTGAAGTTGTGTGTTACTGCTATTTTTTTGTGCTTGAACCAGAATAAAGCTGAAATAACTTGACTATCCTATCTTTTGTCCCTGCTCCATCTACATTTCTCCCTTGTCCTTTTCCAATTACTTATGAATACAAAAGCAGCTGTATATCTTCATTACAACTTCAAGTAACACTTTCACGATTAAGATACATTTAATATAGAAATGTAGCTGAAATAGCGCAATGAAACAGAAAGACTGTGGGATGTTACACTGAAGTCACACTGCCAGGGAGGCAGCATACCAGCTCTAGTCATTTGTATGATAAGCTAAAATTTTGAGCAGGAAACTTATCAGATCAGAACTCCAGAAGAAACCAAATTTGGCCAATTGGCATGTGTGGTAAATTTGAAGTGTCTAGGATGTGATGGACTCGGGATACAAATCAGTTACACATATGCAGTAGATTTGACATGGTTTAAGTTTGATAAATTATAACAATTGCCATATTAGTCCATGTTGGCAAGTGTAAATGTGGCATAGTCAGGCTGACAACAAATTCATTACATAGGACATACCAAAAATATTTTGTTGATTATGTAAAAAATTCAATACTATCTTCCAGATTAATCTGACCAAAAACCTTTTTTTTTGTTTTCTAAGACAAGAAAATCAAGGCTGTTTTCATAGTTCTTGCAAAATTTACTTCATAAAAATGTTTGGAAATGATTTAATATTCAAAATATAATTAAAAGTTTCCAGTTTGATTTCCTTGAACTTTAAGAAGCAAATATATTTAACTGCAGTCAAACAAGTCTCCTCTATATTAGTAAAAATTGACCTAAAATTAACCTTTTCACATTAACTTCCACAAAAGAAAAATTTTCTCCATTGGAGTATTTATATAACAATGATCTCTCTGGAATATTGATTTTCAGAATGTGCTACAATTTAACAGAAAGTAAAAACAAGTTAAAAAAACATTAAAAAGTTGAATTATATTTTCTGTACCACAGCAAGATATATGATTTATTTTTTTTTAATGATTACAAAGTCTTCAAACATTATCTCGTCTACAGGACTGAAAATTCATCACTACATATTTAAGCATTTGGGGGGGTTGGGTTTTTTTGATATGAGATTTTTTTTTTTTTCCTTCCAGCATTTTATTTAAAATCTGCTCTAGAATTTAAGGCTCTTTTTAAATGCATACTAGTATAATTAGATGCACCATAAAGCAGCTTAAGCTAATTGAAGTGGCCACAAAAACTGTCAATGCAAATTGAGCCATCTGGATGAACAGATAAAAGCTTTGGAGACATTCAAAAGCCAGGTGGCATTCAGTTACTTCCCATCTCTTCTTCACAGTATGGTTAGAAAACTGGGAGTAAGAAAAGTAAAATTCTTTATGCCATAGAGCCAAAATCTAGTGTCAACAATTTATTTCTGGAAAGAACAGAACAAGTAACATAAAGTATTAAGAAAAGTTAATGTGGTACTATGTAGTAATAAAAAATTATAAACTAAAGTACATAAACCAGCTCCTCAGTGTACAAAACAGGATCAGGCCAAAACGTAAGATAAATCATTATCCTTATAAAATAATGATATTTTTCTAATTTAAGGTACTTGACAGGATATAAAATACTAACTGAAGTTTCAAATCAGTCATATGTTTGTAAAGAAGTGGGCAAATCCCAAGTGCTAATTTTGAAAAAGTGTGAACATCCCTTTTTCTACTTCACATCTGTGAGGATTATGTATGCTCAAAGGTTCTGAAAAATCATACTGGACTTTTACTGAAGCCTTATTTGTAAAAGACTCTGTTATCTCCCTTGTATTATACATCATAGCTATTCAGATTGCCAGGGATTTTTCCTTCTTGGATTATTGATTGGTTGGTTTTGGTTGTTTGTGCTTTGGGGTTTTTTTGTTTTGTTTGTTTGTTTGGGGTTTTGTTTTTGTTTTTTAAAGCATGATTGTTTACTGAAAACTGATATACTTCTCATACAGTTTAGTTTTCAGACAGAATCTCTTTATGATACTGTAAAAGAAATATCAGAATTGGGCAAAATTGCTCAAACCTCATGTTCCATGAAAATGAGCTTTTTATTAAATAGAAAGTACCTGGCAGGATGTGATCTTTATAAAACTTGTCTTTTTCACACATTTACAACTTGACTGCACTTAAGAGGATTTTTAATAAAGCCCACAGATATGCTGCAATGATGTTTTTACAGAATTTCTTAAAATATTTTACATAATATGCAAAAAAACCTCAGACAAGCCTCAAATGTGAGCTTTCCTTTTTAGTTTAACTGTGGTTTAAATTTGTCATTCTTTAAGAAAAAAAAAATCTAAAAACTCAAGTAGATCTAAGAATAATAAACAATAACCACAGGAATTACTTGGTAAATCTCAAAAAATAAATGTTCAGTTCTGATATACTTATGGATAATATTTGAGCTCACCTGGAAGAAGCCCCTGTTGAGGAAAGCTGATGTTTTCACAGCTGCTCTTTTTGCTCAAAGATAAATAGTTCTTTTATTGTCACTTACATGTATCGGAATAGCTTTACATTTCAAACACATTTGGATTGTTTCACATGTGCTACCCCACATGTTTTTTTTCCTATGAACTTTTTTTGATGTGTGGAATTTCCTTCTAAGTCACCTGGGTGTTCTGGTCATTACAGTGTCAAGGGCTGTAGGAGTACCTATAGACTGGGAGAGATAAGGTATCTGATCACTACAGAATCTTCAAAGTACCCAAACCCTTGGAAATCCAATAAGAGAGGAGCAATCTCTCAAGTATTCATGCTCTTTCCCTGATAGTCCATAGGTCTCTTCTAGGAAGCATCCTACCAGCTAACCTCTGAGGTCAGCTCTATACAAGATTTATGATAGAATAAAATGAACTTTCAGAATTAGTATTTGATTTCTTCATTGGGATATTCCTTCAGGCCTGGTCAGCTTTAAAACCTGTAGTTTCTTTGAGTCTGTGACCAGTAATGATCTAAGATGTCTTCAATACCTAATTTTTTAGTGTACAAATTTTCATGTAATAGATCATGTCATATCATGGGGCAAGAAACTCTGATACTAGGTCATATAGTGGATAAAAAGGCATAGTTGTAGGTTGCAAAAGGGGCAGGAACCTCTTAGAGGGCTTCTTCTGAACACAAAATGCTTCCAAGCAGTAGTATTCTTCCCAGCTACAGAATGATAGGCCACAGAGCATCCTTTGCTTCGTGGTCCTAGTCAGAAGGCATATCCAGGGAAGACAATACATCATGGATTCCATTGTGCTGTGCTATCTGCATGAAACATAGCCCTCGATGTGAGGCATCACAGAGGCAGAGGCTGTTGTAAAAGTTTAGACAGCTAAGATGTGGTACCTCTGTACCTCTAAACAACAAAAGGTTCCCTGGTGCCAACTTGGCAAATAAAGCTTAATGGAAAAAAAGCTAACTGTGGCTATGGATTACCACTAGAGGGTATTCTTGCTCACTACAATAATTTTCAGCTGAGACTATCCCATATCACAGAGAGAAGTCATGGGGCAATAAGGAAAAAAACAGTGCAAAATAAAAACTATCTAAGTAAGCATGACTGCATCTGTTAAATTTTTTTCATTATACAGATCTGAAAAGCTTGCATGAGGCAGCTGAAACTCTGCACACTATTAAACCAGGGTCTGATGTCCTTATTCAGATACACATTGTTGTTTTCATAGCCCAGGTGGAAGGAGACAGACATGCTTGACAATTCCTGAAATATTAGAAAAAATTGAGACCATTATTGTCTTCTTGGTCTTCATGTAAACAAAGCTATTTACACCTCCCTTATAGTGCAGAGGTCACAATTAGTTGTGGATGTTTTTTTGGTTTGGCTTAGATTTTTATTCTTGTAATTTTTAAAAAATATTTTTATTTAAAAAGATTTTAGTTAAATCTTTTTTTGTTGTTATTAGTATAGAGAGCAAGTGTCTGGAAATATTTCCTAAATAAAGCTTATAATTTTACAGTGACATATTTAAAATAGCTTGTTTATTTTAGGGAACTGCAACATGATGGTAGCATGACCAATGAAATATGCAGAAGAGCATGTTATTAGAGACAATTTTGTATTTAAGGATAGAAGTTACATTTCAAAATTAAAACAGTGTTGGTATTTGACAACTTACATAGGTACTTTATGTCTGACATATGAAATGGGTATTAATTTCTGATTGGATAAAAATTCTTTTAAGCAATTCTTAGTAGTAAACTTCAGAGGAGCTGTTTTATTCTTCTGGCTTAAATTTTCCTACAAATGAAAGCCTTTTGGAAACCTTTTCTTTGAATGGCCTCAAATTCATTAATATGATTACCATCAAAAGTTAAATCGACTGGATTTTTATGTTAGTGACTGACAAGAGGTAAAATGCTTTTCTTGCTTTTCTTTTATGTTTAATAAGTGTAACTTTTTTTTAAAGCATTAATAAGGTTTGTGAATGGATTTGAACAAAAAAAAGACTAAAATTTTCAAAAACCATTATGAAACTTGAGTAAAGAGAAAGACTTCTGCTCATCCTAGGGGGTTCTAGTTTAGATTGTGCTGGAAACAGAAGAAAAATTCATTTTTTTCAATTTAGGCATCTCGAAGTTAGAAATCTAAAACTGATCTAGTCATGACAGGCTCTTCACATACTTGAAGGAGAGAAATAGGAACCTCCAGAGGGCAGTTCAGCTCAGCTCAGCAAAAGTGTATTAGAAAAAGGAGATGATCAACCTTAGGTGGCAACTGCCTCATATGTAATGTAGGACTTTCACATGTCCAAAGGGAAGCAAGGTTAATTCACTCAGATCAAGCAAAACCCAGAAAAAGTGCCTATCTTCCCAATATCCTGAAATCAAAAATAGCATTCGGTTCAGCTAGTATTCACTCTCTGATTCTTCCATCTGAAGGGTTAGGACAAAAGAGGGAGGAGCTGGGAGAGGAGTGTTGCTCACCGTAAACAGAAAATGCTGCAGGTTTTACTGTCACTCCTTTGTCTGAAGTAAAAACATATGTCAAGATGCTCTGTGGTCTCTACAGGAAATAAAAAAGACAAAAGGAAAAAAAAAAAAACATTTTTAAGAGTAACATTTTTCCCACAAAAAATCCCATTCCTAATTGTGTTACTAAATATATGACTTCTTGAAATATTTTGACACTTCACATATGACACATTTGTGAACATTTTATTAATTTCCAATAAAAATAAGCAGCTGTTCCTTAGACTATATTCGCATTTTTTCTTACTTCAAATGTTTTTCTTCTTTCCTTTCATCAACTGTAACAATTTCTGGTAATCCTAACAAGTATTTCTAACAACAAGCTAATTTTCATAAACTATTCTGTATATTAACAGATCTTAAAGTCAGAGAAAGCCTTGTGATAGTCTAGTTAGATCTGTGGGGTAAAAGAGGTTATCAGATGTCTACCATTAATGATTTCCCCATTAATCATTTCCCCATTAATGAGTTCCCCATTAATGATTTCCAGAATATATATCTACATTTGGTTTAATCATCTGTCCTGACTCTGAGCGTTCCACAACTCCAGCTAATTTTCTTCTTAAGCATTCTTATTGTTGGCATTCATGCCCTCATTTGCATCTGAATTTATCCCATTTCATCTTAGTACAGAATGTTACTATAACTTTGCAGACTGTGGTCCAGAGCTCTTCATTAGCTTAGTTCTGTCTCCCAGTAAAAAGCCCCTGAACTATGGTGAAAGTATCTCTTTGTTTTCTTTTGGTTAAACTAAACTGATTGATTCTTCTGTGTTAGTGAGTTTACTGTAACAAGAGTACTTGAAGTTAATAATAACACTTAAAGAGGACAGACCCCCATCTTCATTGGTGCCCTGGGAGCCAGGGGGTCTGCTAAGCAGTATTAGCTGCTGAGAGGCAGAGTGGAAGAAGCTGGGCAATGCAGCCTCCTTCAAGCCTTTGATAGATTTTTGTCTTGTATAAACAGTATTAAGAAGTACACAAATACTCTCTTGTTTCTGAGGAACTTGAAATCCTTTGTAATTCACAGTGTATTGAATCTCACATCTTGCCTGCAAGCTAGACTAGCATTATCCCTGGTTTAGACAGAGGGAAATGGAGGCAAAGGGAATTTATATGATTTGCCTCAGGAGCAGATTATCCTTCTGCCTTATTCACCAGCCTGAGCTTCAGCTTTTCAGTAGATAAAAACATTTATGTTTGAGTGGGATCTGCAAGGGGATAAACAGCAGGAAATTTCCTTCTAATGCTATCTGTGGATCTGTCAGTCCCCAGAGATGAGTATATGTAATATGCATGATAATTTTCCTCCAGATTGTATAATTTCAAATTTCCTTTATATTCAAAGAGGGTCTGAGTCAACGCCTGTTGAAGAATGAAATTATTCTTACAAGCTTTGAACTAAGCTTATAAATGTGTCTTTCCTTTTAAAATGTGATGCATACATTACAAGACACTGTTACTTCACTAGGAGGCATTTTTTTAGAAAATATTTTGTACTTATATTCAGCTTCATGTAGGCAAAATTATGATCAAGTTATAAATTTAAAATCCAAGTCAAGAAGAACAAAAGCTGGTGATGATTTAAAGTAAGCTCATAACCTTTCTTTTCTCGGCGCAGTTTGCAGCTGGTGTGTTACCTAGATTAAAGATCAAAACAAAAAAGAAATTAGCAGATCCACAGATCCCCGTTTAAATCAAGAGAACGTGAATTTTCTCCAAACCTGTTGCTGTTCAGTTCAGTTTTGTACTGGAGAAGAGCCACTGGATGGCAGCCTTGCTCCTTACAAATTAGAGGATCCACCCTTGGCTAAACCTGCAGCCCAAGCATGTCCTGTGCTCTGTAACGGAGGTGCCTTTGCCTGACTGTTCAGAGGGATGGAGACTCTTCACATGCAGGTGCACTTAATCTTTTCAAGGTGCTAGAAAGCCCTATAAAGCTGCACTCTGTTGTGTAAAACGTAATACATCTGCTGATCTTTCATGTTTTTTCAGCTTTTTTGGGGGAGGGAGGAGGTGCCACAACAAAAGAGAGGTAGAGTCAAAAGTATCCAGCTTGCATGTTTAAGCAATATGGAGATTGCTCCGTTGTCTACCGTAAACCCCGCCAGCATGCAATTTCCTTTTTCCTGTTCACCAAATTAGTTGGTAGGACCAAGTTCCCCCAGGTGGGAATAAGTTCTACAGACTTCTTGGAAAAGGCTGACCAAAAGTTCCCTTTACAATTCCACTTTCTCCTTAAAAAACTGGTGAGTTTTGCCAAGATGCCACATATCCTATCCTCTCTTAGTCAAAAATTGCTGACATCAATGTGGAATTTCACCTTTTAAGTTAGATACTGAATCCTTTGTATCAGAAATACATGTTTTGAAGCAATAATAATATCCTGCTTCTGCAACAGTTATATTTGTTCATGCTTCTGTGAGATGATTTTCTCCAGATGGATAAATGGAGGCAAAGGGTAGGTCAGAGTAGGTAAACATACTAAAAATGCAAATCTTTGTAGGATCCAGGTGTCCTGGTAACAAATGTGGTCTTGGTACAGTTCTCATCTTGTCAGTAAAATTATAGCTAAAGAAATCTCATCTCTACTGCCTTGGACATGTGGTGGATTCAGTTACCCCTCCCTATTTGCTTTCCCCTGCCATGACCCTGCCAAAGGCTAAGATATCCCTCCTCCATGACCTGCTTCCTCCAGCTGGCACAGAAGCTTTCCGTGTTGTGTCTGTCACCCTGTAAGTAGAAATATTATCACTCTGTGATTTACCAGGCTGCTGTCTGCTGACCTTTTGGTGCTTGGCATTTCAGCTCAGAGGAAGTAGAGCCTGGTCCAAAATCTTATCTTCTCTGTGAACTACTAGAGCAAATCCATGGTCAATAAAGATTTCAGTGTGTTGCTGTGTGGCCTGACATTGCTATTTAGAGCTTAACAGAGCAACAAGAGAGCAAGAACTGCTTAATCATTGAGGATTAATAAGGAGACTTCTGCCTTGTCTCCCCATCCATTTCTCACTGAAGAAACAAATAATCTGCTTGTGAATGAGCTCTTGACCCACCTTTGTTTGTGTGTGGCCTGTAAAGGAAAGTCATTAGATGTTTTGGTACTGGTGGTAATTCCAGAGCTGATACTCACATAATAAGAAAGGCACACACAAAAAGGCAAGCTCATGAAAAAACCCAAGCAAAACTACCCTTGCTTTTTTATGAACCTCTGAAAAAGTCTTGCTACAAAAATATCATTGTCAAGGAGAATCTGCATCAGAAAATGAACAGACATGCAGGTAACCAAGCCTCAGTTTATATGCATGCAGTCTAAGAAAATACTGCATGCATACTTGTTCCATTTCATGGCAACCCTCTGCCACAGAAGGATAATTCTTTGCAAAATAATGTTTCCACAAAATAACGTGTGTATGCTACACAAGCATGTAGGTCTGTAAAATGAAATGTCTATTACTGGGAAAGAGACACTTCAGTATTAAAACCATTCAATATCCCATATCTCATAGCTCTCATATAGGGGGAAGGCCCGAGACAAGGTAAAGAATTCACACCATTTCAGCTGAACTATGCAGATGAGGTGCTTGGAGTGGTGAACTGGTGACCGGGAGCTCTGCTGATTGAAGAGTGCCTAGGGTATCGTTTAGTCACCTAAATTGGATGTCTAAAGCCACGGTGTGAGGACTATTTCCCTTTTCACATATTTTATGAAGATGTCAAGATCTGAATGTTTCTATCCAAATCATGCTGCATATTTCCGTGATACTTACTGGTTTTCTGTTCCTGTACATTTGTTTTGCACATGGTAAAGTTTTGTACTGTGCTGCAGATGTAACATGTTCAAAACTTCAAGCCTGACCAGGTGGCTGCCTCTCAAGAGCTTTGGATTTGCCTGTAGAATATGCAGCTATCACTTCTGTTGCTCCAGAGGGAGCCTCAGTAGAAAACACAATCAGATGAAGATAAAATCCTCCACAACAAGTTACTACAACGCTTCAGCACAGCTGAGACGGAGAGCAAACAATCCTCTCTCACTTTATCAATGCAATCTGAACACAAGCCACCCTGGAGCCTAACTCTGCATTAGTGAGTACAAAAATACACTTCTTTAAGAGCAGTTACCACATTCTGAAATACAACCCCAGACAGTAACAACCATCCACTGAGACAAGGCCAAAACACATACCAACTTCCTTCCAAGTATTCAGCACACCAGAAAGTAAGGTGTACAAGAAGTGCTAAAGGAAATCTGAGTCACTGTCACTGTTTTAGGCTCATGCCTGTCATGCCTGGTGAAAGATGTCCATAACCTTAGCGACTTTGTTGATAGACTTCATCAACACTGTAGCTGAAGGGGCAAATCTATCACCCACCCTGCAGCCTGCCTAAGGCTAAAAAAAAAAATCTCATCAGGTCTTATGTGTCATTGCCTTGTAGTAAACCTTCTATTTATAAATAAGATAGTGGATAAACTCTAACGGAAATAACAACAAAACTCTCTTTCCACCTTTAATACCCTAGATTGCTGTAAACAGCAGCTGGGTCAAGATGAAGAAAAACAGAAGGCTTGGCAGTGACTGGGGAAAACTTTTTCATTGAGATAGTTACAAACATAGAATACTCTTTAAGTCATCAGTAAATAATATACTACTTCAGGACACTGATGATGACTATATAGGACAAATAACTGAGTAAAAACAACAACATTTATATAATAAATTTTATTAGTAGTAGTTATGACCTTTGGTTTTGTTTTCCTTACATAATAAAATGTGTTTACAAGACAATGATTGTCCAGCAGAATATAAAATTTCCATTTTGGGAAGTGTTAGTTTTAAAAAGTTAGATTTCTGTAATGCCTGGGACATGTGAAGGCAACTAACCACTTGCATCAAAGTTCAGCCTTTAGTTTTCTCTTTTTAACAAAGGTCAGCTTTGGCCCATGTTAAGTAGGGCTCTCCATCATTACCGGAACACATTAGGGGAAGGAAGATGCCATTCCCAATTGGCAATTTGGTTGTGTCCTGCCTGGGTGGAGAAGAGATCTCAGGTGTGTACAAGGTGTTGTGTTGTGCCACATGCCTTCAGTGTCACCCAGCAGTATTGAAACCAGTGTGTTTTACGTGTTCTGTTCAAGTGCCAACAGCAACTACAGTGACCAACACAGACAAAATCACTTCTTTGTCCCTCCTGTTTCAATTATTTAACAAAATCCATGGCTGTTTTCTGTTTGGAGGAAGAATTTGAAGGAGATAGAATGATACTGCTACCCTTTTCCTAATTTGTTTTTCTTTTACTTTCCTTCTATTTTTTTCCTTTTCTCTTCTTTTTCTCTTCAAATGTAATTATTATTTACAAAGAATGATCAAAAATTTGTTTTCCACAACCAAATAAGAGTCAGATAATTAGAAACAATAACACAGGTAGCATTGAAAGCATCTCATAAGATTTCTCAGCCTCACATTCTGAATGTTTATTTTTTAAATGCTTTTTCTTCTTTTATTTTTTATGCTCTTCTGTTTCTTTGATTTTTCATTGATTCTCACAAACTTAAGAAAAACTAGTGTCAAGAACATGAGGTGCCATTAATATGCCATTTCTGGGAGCAAAGGCATGTACCTCCATGCTTTATGTGGTAGAATTTATGATTGTTTACCCTGTTTAATAAGTGAACTAATTTATCTGTATTTTATTGTTATAATAAGTGAAAGGCAGTGCTATACTTACCCTGTAACAAAATGTGGAAATTAATAACTATTCTGAAACAGAAAATACTTTCCTGCACATCTTTCTTGAGTCCTACCAACACAAAACAAAGACCCTCATCAGCTCAGTTTTCTTCCTTACAGGGATCTGGTGGCCAATCTGTTCCACTTCAGCTCTCTTCTGGTTTGAGGTTGAAAGTACTTTTTAACCTGATGCTGTACTTTTTTAACTGTGGCCATTTAGAGCTGCTTAAAAGCAGAACTTAACATCAGACACAGTGTGAATTGCATGTGTGAGGTACTGCAGTATCTTTCTGTTTCTTAAATTCTGGATCTGCTCCCTCTTCTCCAGCAGTGTCCCTGTCTGTGATTTCTCACATCCCAATTGATTTGAGATGTGGGTTATCTGTTCATCTCTGCTTCCTTTCAAAGGGCAATAATTCTAAAAGGATGTTGGTTTTCTGATGATATGTGAGAAAGTATGTTCACTCTTCCTCCTCTTAGCCAATTTTTGCTGTGAAAAACCAGATGCAGATTTACCAAAGACTAAATCTGAAACATCAAAGCCTGCCGAATGGCTATGCTGTTAACTGAGGGGGCTATCTGAAAACTGTTGTGCATCTGTATAGTTTTCTTAATATATTACCTCTACGAACCCCCCAAAATTAGTAATATTTACAATGCTCAATTAATATAGTAACTTCAGTATTCAATGCTCTTCTCAAGTTGTTCTAAGTCTGCTGCATTGAGAATGAGAAATAACAGTAGTAAAACGATCAAACAAGGTTATATTGTTTGTTTCTAGGTTCTTTTCCCTCAGACAATTCCCTGCAGTGGTTGCACTCTCTGTTGTGGGAACAATCCTCAACTGAAGGTAGCTGAGGACATCAGGGGGTGAAGGATAATTTATAAAGAGAACAGGTAGAGGAAAACACCAAGCAAAACCTTCTTGTGAATCATAATCAAAGCTAAATCATATAGACAGAGGGAAAGGTAAGAGAGGATAAAACCCAACTGACAAAGATCAACCAACTCATCTGGATGGAAGCCATCTCTTTGAGTGAAATGGAAAGCAGAAGGAAGTGACCATCAAGTATTCCCTTTAGAATGGGCTGACATCACTCAGTTCCCTGCTGGACAAGGGTATCAAATTGTCTGTGCTTCCATTTTAGGACAGTGGGGAAAGTCATACCTGGCTGTAAATTTTACTACCATTATGCTTTTGTTCTCTGGAGATTCTAGTCTGACAGCAGGAAGACAAATACTTATACAACAATGAATGAATATTCTTCTGGGTGGTGACCTTTGGGAATGATCTTATTCTACCCTAATAAATGGCAATTCAGAAAATTGTTGTTATTTAGTCTGCTTCTGACAAACAAAAGGAAAAAAAACCTGCCCTTGCTTTCTGAGTCACTGGATTTTCAAGAGCAGTAGGAGATTAGTGTATTGGGAAAGGAAGGAATAGCTTTATGAGGATTTGGGAATCTCTGAAACCTCATCACCATCAGTGACCTTCAAGACCTTCCTATGTGAAAATCCAGCTGGACACCTGCTTCTCCCACTCGGTGGTTTGCAACTCTTTACCTATTATAATTGTCTGAGCATATTATGTTCTCCATAGAAACACTAAACTCCCTTATGAGAAAACTAAGCCATATGGAAAAATCATATTTCCCAGATAGTTGATCAAATATATTTCATATGTTTGAAAGATACTGTGTAGTTTAAACAGAGCTGGCTTGGGACCATACCACATATAATCTCTGCTATGGAACAAGATATGTTTTAAAATGAGTGAGAATATGAAAAAAAAGAGATTGAAAGGCTATATTATATATAGAAAGAAAAAAAAAAGCAGTTAGTTTCATATCAAACAGAAATTGTGGTAAGGAATTTAGGTTATTTTGTAGATGATTAGGTTATTTTGTGAATGATTCTGGGGTAGTGCAAACACAAAGCATGTGGAAATGCATATTGCAAACCCATTTATTTAGGAAGGGCAGACAGTCTTGTGGTTTCAGACTTGGAAAAGCTGGGTTCATTTTCTGATTGAGGCACTCAGGCAATGTTAACCAGCCACTCTGTTTATCCTTGGCCTGAGTTCTCAGCTGTAGAGCAATGAGAGCACCGTTTCCTACAAGTGTCATGAGGAAGAAAGAAATCTGTTACTGAAGACATGATGAACTAGGGTATCTAAGTGCCCTTATAGATCAAGACACATTCTGATTATATGTCTGAAAAATTTGTTATGATTGTTTATAATTAATAAAAATTCAGCTCTGTTAACTCTGTCAAGATGTGATAACTCTAAGCCACAACCTGTTTAAGGAAAATAATGCTTATCAAGAAGATTTCCAGGAGAAATCCAAATTGTTTAAGTGATTTTTCCATTGATTACTCTTTCTCTTCAAAGACCTGTGCCATTTCTTGCAATATTAAAATGAGCCCATGAAATGAAAGACCATTCATAAAAGAAGATTAAGGAAAACATGCATGCTTTTTAATAAAATATCGAAGGCACTTTGGCTGTCTCTATAACACATTTAAAAGGTTGAAGTTTGATAAGGATCTAATAAATACCTCTTTAGTTTTGTTTAAAAAATAATTTAACTTTTTATGGAAAAGGTACTTTTAATCTACTAGTAATGAACAAATGCCAAGATAAATAATCACTGTGGTTTCAAATATATACAGATGTCTTTCCTCTTTCAATCATCTGTTATTTCACTCCAATTCTGAATTCTGATTGGGGGCAATGTGCTAAATGTTCACATATATACACTGACATGCACTGCAACCTTCACCCCTATCATGGAAGACAAAGAAGTTCATGCGCAAAACAATGTATTTTGAAAGTTACTAATGTAGGAAGAGCAATGTATATAATAAGCAGCATAAAATGATCTTAATTCTTCTAGGGATGTAAATCGTGTTTCTAGAAGCAAAGCTGATACTTAGAAATATATTTTTAATTTGATTATTCACTGAATTCAGTTGTTTTTAGAGAGCTGTTAGAGTGAATTAGGATGACACTAGGCTGTACTGTGCATGTAGGATCAGGTTTATTTTTCTTTCTAGTTATTCCTCATATGGGGAATCTGAAACAAGGCATAATCACTACAATTTTTAAAGAAGACTTATCACAGCTGTCATCATAATTGGTTTCCCATCATGCTTATAAAAATAAAATGGATAATGATAGAAGAAGTATAATCCTATTTTTTGCATTGCTCTACAGAGTTTCAGCTGTGCAATTGGTTTTCTCAGAGTCTTCAGTGAAAATGTTTTTTGCATTTTCCTCATTTCATAATACAATGCTCAGCAATAGCTGGTTAGCTGTTGTACTAAAGCAATTGCTTATTAGACTAATCAGTAGTTTCTTGGTATTGTCTGGTGCTTCTTCCCAGCTGATTATAGTATTGACCTACTCTTTCTTTCATTAGGCTGTAATCACAATTTTTGCACAGGTCATCTTCTTATTTGTATATTTTATGATTAAACATCATTAATCATAAATCTTTTTATGATCTTTAAATATACAGCAGTAAATAAAAACTAGTATTGAATACTACATAGCACTTCTGAATACCTCTTTAGGCACCATTGACTTTTTAATATCTGATATTTATATATATAGTTATCTGTTTACTTGCAAAATACTTCACTCTGTGTGAAGACACAGAGTCATTAGGATTTTACACTGAAGAATCAGATTATTCAGTTTGAAGTAGAACAGTTGTTAAACTACTGCAATTGCTATTCATTAAAAAAAAAAAAAAAAAGGCAAAACAAAACAACAAATTATCATTTAACCTAAGCAGAATTACATAGAGAATATCAGACAGGCAGAATGCAATAAGCAAACTTCAGAAGCAGTTAAATTTTGGAACTACTCTGTGCGTGGTAGAAAACAATGCCTAAGTGAATCTCCTAATGTAAATGTAATTTAAATGAGGCAAACAGAGGGTGACTATAGACTGATTACTGTAGGACTGTCTCAGTAAAACTAAAGGGTACCATCATACGAATTTATCAGATATCAAGTTCAGAAAATGCAAAATAATGTATCATCATTTATACATAGGTTAAATATGTGCAACCACTTACCAAAAAGTTATTGCAGAGGGTGAATTTTTTATGGATTTAAAGGAGTTTGGACTGGTTTGTGGACCAGAGGACTGTACTGATACAGGTGCATAGGGCCCTGGGCTGTACACATTACCCAGAAGGATACGCAGTCCAGCATAAGGAAGCCTTGGTTTACAATACCTTGGTAATAACCTGTAAGATAATAAATGTGTTGAAGATTTATTTCAACCTCTCATATCTCTGTCATGATGATGTCTAAGTCTAACTGAATGAACAGTCCTGAATGCATCCAAACAATCTACATTTTCATGTTCCTCAGAAAGAAGTGAGAAAACTGTCTGAAAACTTAAATCATAAAATACCTTCTAAGTAAGGAGCACTAGGAAAAAAGTTCCCCTGTGAGCAGGTTATCTCATTGCTGCTGACTGATGAACAGTTTACACCTTCATCTGAGGCAACTGGTACTTCTTTTCTGAAACATAGAACTGAACAACACACATCGATTTTTTAGACCAGTATTGTAGTTTCTATATTAATTCATTCTTATAAAGCATCATTTCAGGAAAGATGCTGAAAAAAGAAAACCCAGACTTGAAACAGTTGGCTTAAAATTCAGGCTGAGCTCTTTTTATGATGTGAAAATATC